>OVAO01000511.1:0-20682 GCA_900406285.1 Biscutella auriculata | reverse complement strand
TGCATAATGTCCTCGGCCTTGACACTTGAAGCATTTAACATCTCTTGCTCTTGTTGGGTTGGCAATCCCTTTACCCTTGTCTCTAAAAGTTGAAGGTTGCTCTTTGGTTTCTTCATAAAGTGTTGGGGCCGTGGGCTTCTTGAAAGTGTTCCAATCCGGTTGTAAGGCGGTTTATCCTTTGAGAAAGATGGTTTGAATGGGGCCTTCCCTTTACGCTTGATTGGTTGCTCTATCATCACTACTTTGTGGAGCATTTCCTCTAGTTCCATGTAAGGTTGAAGCTCCAAGTGATCTTGAATTTTCCGGTTAAGGCCACTAAGAAATCTAGCCATAGTGGCTTCTCGGTCTTCTCTAAGGTCGGTTCTTAAGAGAAGCATATCATTCTCTTAAAAGTAATCCTCCACGGACTTGGATCCTTGAGTCAACCTTCTAAGCCTTTGATGAAGGTCTCGATGATGGTGGTTCGGCACAAATCTTCTCCTCGAGGCCGCTTTGAGTTCGGTCCATGTCTCGATGGGATTCTCCCCATTTCTTCTCCTTGAAGTCACCAATTGATCCCACCAGCTAAGGGCATAATCATGGAACTCCATAGCTACCATCCTGACCTTGTTAACCTCGGAGTACCATTGGCATTCGAACACGAGCTCAATTTTCTTCTCCCAGTCCAAATATGCATCCGGACTGAGGAATCCTTATCTTGAACCCTTCAATGCGATCATGCCTTGGTTCACAGTGGTAAGGTCTTTGGGATGCTTGACTAGTGTGATCAGAAAGATCATCTTCTTCGTCATAGTGCCTTGGGTAATCATTTCTTTTCCTCGGGTCTCTTGGAACCCTTCTTGGTTCTCTTCTTGGTTCACGCGGCTCATACTGATCCTCTTCTTCAAACTACCTTCTAACATGATCCCACTCCGGTTGTTGTCTAGGATGAGGACCTCGAGGATGTCTCCAAGGCCTCATTCTTTGCGGTGCAAGCTTTTCTTCCTCTTCCAGGTAAGATTCTCTAGCTCTCGGCCTTTGGGGTAGTTGGCGGACGTCTTCAGGTCGAGCAGCTTGTGCTTGAGGAGGGTTGAGCTCTCCCCTCAATTCTTCAAATCTCTCATTGATAATCCTAATGAGAGTAATTGTGGGGTCCGGTGGTGGCGGTGCATTCGGCTGATCCGCCATGTGCTAAGGTGGAGCGATTGGTGTAGCGGTTGGTCCGTTCTGTTGAAGCGGCAAAGGAGATCCTGGTCGAGTAACGTTGCTTTTAGAGGCACGGGTCTGATATTGGTAAGGAGCCGTAATGGGCAAGTTAGGTTCGACACGTGCACTTGGTTCGCACGTATCAAGAGCATGGGACCACCACGTACGGCCGTGAGAGCTTTCTCTCAATTCGCCTTTTCCTCCATTCCTCTTTTGCCCCTTCGCTTTAGGACGAGAATAACTTTTCCTTTCACTATTCCCCGTGGTGTAATGATAAGGTGATGAGTGTACACAGTCAAGGACAGGCGAGAACTCGTGCCTTTTCTCTCCCTATGACCTGTACAAAACGCCAAAGAACACACAAACTCAGTTTTGGTAAAGAGATTAACCGATTCAAACTTAAGCTTTAGAAAATTTTTGTAAAAACCGATTCAACAAGAAAGATAAATTCTTTGAGATATGAAACAAAAAACCACTACACGAAGAACAAAACAAGATAAATCTGAACTTAACAATGCAAAGACAAACAAAAGCTACAATCTTTTGGGTTTTCTTATAGATCTTGTACGAAAATAAGCTAAAATGCATGACAAATGAAAACTTTCGATAAGGAGACGAAGACTCCCTGAGTTTAGGTTCAAGAGGCTCCAAGCTGGCTCCTGATACCACTTAATACACGCTGGGATACGTGAAACAGCCCTTGGAGATAGATTTATCGATGGCCGGCTAGAAGGAGGCGGCCTCAACATCCATGGCTCTTAAACCTACGTTCAAAATGCGTGAGTTTCGTTATTCATCGACCAAACACATATAAAAAGAAGAACAGTCGAGAGAGATAAGAGAACGGAAGAAAGATGGTCGATGGATTTAAAGTTGGTGGCGTCTGGTACGGCCGGTACGGAACGCCGGCGTACAGAAGAGAAGTTGAGCATGTTCTTTTGACCGAATCAACTACAAAGTTGATGCCTTTGCTTGAGGCTCTCTTTTATGGGAAATGATGAGGTTCAATCGAGAGGAAAAGACGAAAAGGTGAGATCTGGTCGATGGTTGTCGATGGGGGAGGTCGGGCACGTACGGTACAGACTCGTCGGACCGTACAGGGATTTCTTGAGAAACTTCCTCGCACACACGAACTCCGATGGGGCTTGAACTTTGAGGGGTTGAGTCTTGAGGCAAATGAGGTAGATTGATTAAAACAGAACCGGCGGTTGACGGCGGAGGGAGGAGAACGACGGTGAGGACACGAAATGGGCGACATGTAACGATGGAATGATGCGAATGATGGAAACGAAGGAAAAGAAACGAGAGGACCACCTAGGGGATGAAGAACCCTTGGATACACCTAATGATCTAAGAAGTGACACACTTAGATCGCACAAGATATTACGCACTTATGCATGGGCTAACAAGAGAGAACTTCTCGGTTTTTGATTTCAAAATGCTAGCTAAAGAAAAAGGTTCTCAAACAAAAGGTTTAAGTACTAAAGACAGAGAGGAAGCCCTAAACATGAGGGGCAAAACACAAATAAAGAAAGGAAAAAACGACAAGGTCACAAAGAGAGAGTAACAGCTATATTGCATAAGTGATGAAGCGCTTTCTCTTGGGACCTTGAGAGTTGGTTCATGTGCAATGGGCCTCATTAAAAACCTTGGTGGGAAAACCCATTGGGACAAAACCCACCGAAGGTAAAAGAGTACCTCGAACCATCTCTATGTTGGTTTAGCTCCTTGAAGATGAAAGGAGAAAGATGTGTGCATCCGGCTCCCTTTCCTTCAAGACGTAGCAAGTCATCTCCAAGTCCTACCATGTCTGCATGATAGCTCCAGCAAGCCTCTTCGCTTGTGCTCTAGTGATGGGACCGGTTGGTGCTTGGAGATATGGTTCTTCCGCAGGCATAATAGGTTCCTTGCCATCCAAGCGTGTATCACTGGAGGTGGCTCAAACAATTCAATATCTACCAGACAGTGATCGATTCCTTCGACAATTTTTGCAAAGACGACGATTCACCAAAGCTTTTTGCCGTTGGAGTTCAAACGGACGAGCGGCGAGGTTGTACCTTGCGTAAAACGGCAACCACGAGAATATTCTTCCCACTAGATCGCATTTTTCTGACCATCCCTCTAGACCGGTCGTCATCATTTTGTGTAAAACAAACTTCCACCGAAGGGTTTACCGTTTGGAGTCATTTCGGTTGATGCATCTCTCTCCCATTCTTCTTGTACGGCCGGTGTAGCCGTACACTGTCGTACCCGCCAACCCTGAGAACTTCTGTCGACCAAATCCCTCAACCCTCTACTTCACTCTCGTATATTTCTCTTATTTATCCCTCAGTTGAACTTGATTCCTTGTAGGGTTTGAGAGATCTTGTCTCATGGTCGCATTCGTCGTGGCGGCCGCCTCGTTTTTGAGTCATCAAGTGTGTTCGATCGTAGGGAGAAATACATCAAGTGGTATCAGAGCTTCTTGACTGACTCAACCACCAAACCTCAGGGAGTTCTTCTTTCTCTAGCTAAAGTTTAAATAGAGTTTAGGAGGTAGTTGAGGCAAGATAGGGTTATCTTTAGGAGAAATGGCAAATCGCACAAACTTTCTATTTTTGTGCATCAAAGAATTTTGCTCTCATTCAATGTTGAGGGGTGTGTGTGACAAGGCTTGATGTTTCCCATTTTTCTTTGAGTGTCTTATAGAAGATAAAAAACAACTAGATCAAAGGACGGGCCCTCTGATGCGCAAAATCTCAAGTGTTGTGGTGATATGTACACAACTAAGTGAGATAACTTTGTTCATACTAGTTGGATTGTTTTGTTGTCAGTGGTAATATAAAGCTAACTCACATGACTTCACGTCCATAATGGGCTCGTTTCATGTTTTGGTATGGAGGTGGCTCGAACAATCTAATATCTACCGGCCAGTGATTGATTCCTTCGATAATTTTTTGCAAATACTAAGTTTCACCGAAAGGTGTTGCAGTTGGAGTTCAAACGGACGAGGAACCTCGAGAGAGTTCTCACCGTACTTGTGGGGAGGTTGTACCTTGCGTACCACGGCGACCACGAGAATCTTTCTCCCACCAGATCGCGTCTTTTTGACAATCCTTCTCGACCGTGAGTCATTATTTTGTGTAAAACAAACTGCCACCAAAGGGTTTCCCGTTTGGAGTCGTTTCGGTCTAAGGATGTCTCTCTCATTCTTCTTGTACGGCTGGCGTAGCCTTACACTACTATACCCGCCGACCCTAAGAACTTCTATCGACCAAATCCCTCAGCCCTCTACTTCTCTCTCGAGTATTTCTCTTATTTATCTCTCATTTAAAGACCTGACCAGTTTAGGCTTGATTCCTTGTAGGGTTTGAGCGATCTCTCTTGGTCGCATCTGTCTTGGCGGCCGCCTCATTTTTGAGTCATCAAGCGTGTTCGATCGTAGGGAGACATGCGTCAAGTGGTATCAGAGCCTCCTGACTAACTCAACCACCGAACCTCAGGGAGTTCTTCATTCTCTTGCTAAAGTTTAAATAGAGTTTAGGAGGTCGTTGAGAGGTGTACCTTGCGTACCACGGCATCCACGAGAATCTTTCTCCCACCAGATCGCGTCTTTCTGACCATCCCTCTCGACCAATACTCATCATTTCGTGTCAAACAAACTACCACCAAAGGGTTTCCCGTTTGGAGTCGTTTCGGTCGAAGCATCTGTCTCCCATTCTTCTTGTACGGGTGGCGTAGCCGTACNGAAGCATCTGTCTCCCATTCTTCTTGTACGGGTGGCGGACTGCCGTACCCGCCGACCTTAAGAACGTATATCGACCAAATCCATCAACCCTCTACTTCTCTCTCGAGTATTTCTCTTATTTATCTCTCATTTAAAGAACTGACCAGTTTGAGCTTGATTCCTTGTAGGTTTTGAGAGATCTCGTCTCTTGGTCACATCTGCCTTTGCGGCCGCCTCGTTTTTGAGTCATCAAGCTTGTTCGATCGTAGGGAGAGATACATCAAGTGGTATCAGAGCTTCTTGACTGACTCAACCACCAAACCTCAGGGAGTTCTTCTTTCTATAGCTAAAGTTTAAATAGAGTTTAGGAGGTAGAGGAAGCAAGCTAGGGTTATATTTAGGAGAAATGGCAAATCGCACAAACTTTCTATTTTTGTGTATCGAAGAATTTTGCTCTCATTCAATGTTGAGGGGTGTGTGACAAGGCTCGGGGTTCCCCATTTCTCTTTGAGAGTCTTATAGAAAATAAAAAAACAACTAGATCAAAGGACAGGCCCTTTGATGCGCAAAATCTTAAGTGATGTGATGATATGTCCACAGCTAAGTGGGATAACTTTGTTCATACAACTTGGATTGTTTCATTATCAATAGTCATATAAAGCTAACTCACATGACTTCATGTCCATAATGGGCTCGTTTCATGTTCTAGTATGGAGGTGGCTCGAACAATTCAGTATCTATCGGGCAGTGATCGATTCCTTCGATAATTTTTGCAAAGACGAAGATTCACCGAAGGGTTTTGCAGTTGGAGTTCCAACGGACGAGGACCTCGAAAGAGTTCTCGCCGTACGGGCGGCGAGGTTTTACCTTGTGTACCACGGCGACCACGAGAGAATCTTTCTCCCACCTGATCGCGTCTTTCTGACCATCCCACTCGACCGTTCCTCATCATTACGTCTTAAACTACCAGCAAAGGGTTTCCCGTTTGGAGTCGTTTTAGTCGAAGAATCTCTCTCCCATTCTTCTTCTACGGTCGGCGTAGCCGTACAATGTCGTACCCTCCAACCTGAGAACTTCTATCGACCAAATCCCTAAATCCTCTACTTCTCTCTCGACTATTTCCCTGATTTATCTCTCATTTAAAGACATGACTAGTTTGCACTTGATTCCTTGTAGGGTTTGAGAGATCTCGTCTCTTTGTCATGTCCGTCTTGGCGGTCGCCTTGTTTTTAAGTCATCAAGCGTGTTTGATCGTAGGGAGAGATACGTCAAGTGGTATCAGAGCCTCTTGGCTAACTCAACCACCGAACCTCGAGGAGTTCTTCTTTCTCTAGCTAAAGTCAAAATAAAGTTTAGGTGTTAGAGGAGGCAAGCTAGAGTTATCTTTAGGAGAAATGGCAAATCGTACAAACTTTCTATTTTTGTGCATCGAAGAATTTTGCACTCATTCAATGTTTAGGGGTGTGTGACAAGGCTTGAGGTTTCCCATTTTTCTTTGAGAGTCTTATAGAAGATACAAAACAACTAGATGCGCAAAATCTTAAGTGATGCGATGATAGGTCCACAGCTAAGTGAGATAACTTGGTTCATACTACTTAGATTGTTTCGTTATGAATGGTCATATAAAGCTAACTCACATTAATTCACATCCATAATTGGCTCGTTTCATGTTCTGGTCTGGAGGTGGCTCGAATAATTCGGAATCTACCGGCCAGTGATCGATTCCTTCGACAATTTTTGCAAAGACGAAGATTCACCAAAGGGTTTTGCAGTTGGACTTCAAACGTACGAGGAACCTCTTTAGAGTTCTCACCGTACGGGTGGCGAGGTTGTACCTTGCGTACCACGGCAACCACGAGAATCTTTCTCCCACCAGATCGCGTCTTTCTAACCATCTCTGTCGACCGTTCGTCATCATTTTGTGTCAAACAAACTACCACCAAAGGGTTTCCCGTTTGGAGTCGTATCGGTCGAAGCATCTCTCTCCCATTCTCTTTGTACGGTTGTCGTGGCCATACACTGTTGTACCCGCAGACCCTAAGAACTTTTATCGACCAAATCCCTCAACCCTCTACTTCTCTATCGAGTATTTCTCTTATTTATCTCTCATCTAAAGACATGACCAGTTTGAGCTTGATTCCTTGTAGGGTTTGAGAGATCTCGTCTCTTGGTCACATCTGTCTTGGCGGCCGCCTCGTTTTTGAGTCATCATGCGTGTTCGATCTTAGGGAGAGATACGTCAAGTGGTATCCGAGCTTCTTTACTGACTCAACCACCGAACCTCAGGGAGTTCTTCTTTCTCTAGCTAAAGTTTAAATAGAGTTTAGGAGGTAGAGGAGGCAAGCTAGGGTTATTTTTAGGAGAAATGGCAAATTGCACAAACTTTCTATTTTTGTGCATCGAAGAATTTTGCTTTCATTCCATGTTAAGGGGTGTGTGACAAGGCTTGAGGTTCCCCATTTCTCTTAGAGAGTCTTATAGAAGATAAAAAAAACTAGATCAAAGGACGGGCCCTTTGATGCGAAAATTCTTAAGTGATGTGATGATATGTCCACAGCTAAGTGAGATAACTTTGTTCATACAACTTGGATTGTTTCGTTATCAATGGTCATATAAAGCTAACTCACATGACTTCACGTCCATAATGGGCTCGTTTCATGTTCTAATATGGAGGTGCCTCGAACAATTCAGTATCTACCAGCCAGTGATCGATTCCTTCGATAATTTTTGCAAAGACGAAGATTCACCGAAGGGTTGCGAGGTTTTACCTTGCGTACCACGGCGACCACGTGAGAATCTTTCTCCCACCAGATCGCGTCTTCTGACCATCCCAGTCGATTGTTCCTCATCATTACGTCTCAAACAAACTACCAGCTAAGGGTTTCCCGTTTGGATTCATTTTGGTTGAAGAATCTCTCTCCCATTCTTCTTGTACGGCCGACATAGCCGTACACTGTCGTACCCGCCAACCCTGAGAACTTCTATCAACCAAATCCCTCAATCCTCTACTTCTCTCTCGACTATTTCTCTTATTTATCTCTCATTTAAAGACATGACTAGTGTGCGCTTGATTCCTTGTAGGGTTTGAGAGATTTCATCTCTTTGTCGTGTCAGTCTTGGCGACCGCCTCGTTTTTAATTCATCAAGCGTGTTCGATGGTAGGGAGAGATACGTCAAGTGGTATCAGAGCCTCTTGGCTGACTCAACCACCGAACATCGGGGAGTTCTTCTTTCTCTAGCTAAATTTTAAATACAGTTTAGGAGGTAGATGAGGCAAGCTAGGGTTTTCTTTAAGAGAAATGGAAATCGTAGAAACTTTCTATTTTTGTGCATCGAAGAATTTTTCTCTCATTCAAGGTTGAGGGGTGTGTGATAAGGCTTGAGGTTTCCCATTTCTCTTTGAGACTCTTATAGAAGATAAAAAACAACTAGAAGCACAAAATCTTAAGTGATGTGATGATAGGTCCACAACTAAGTGAGATAACTTGGTTCATACTACTTGAACTGTTTCGTTATCAATGGTCATATAAAGCTAACTCACAAAACTTCACGTCCATAATGGGCTCGTTTCATGTTATGGTCTGCCGGTGGCTCAGAAAATTTGGTATCTACCGGCCAGTATCGATTCCTTCGATAATTTTTGCAAAGATGAAGATTCAACGAAGGGTTTTGTAGTTGGAGTTCAAACAAATGAGGAACGTCGAGAGAGTTCTCGCTGTACAGGCGGCGAGGTTGTACCTTGCGTACCACGGCACCCACGAGAATATTTTTCCCACCATTTCGCGGCTGTCTGACCATCCCTCTCGACCGTTCATCATCATTTTGTGTAAAATAAACTAGCACCGTAGAGTGTCCCTTTTAAAGTCATTTCAGTCGAAGCATCTCTCTCCCATTCTTCTTGTACGGTCGGCGTAGCCGTACACTACCGTACCCGCCAACCCTGAGAACTTCTATCGACCAAGTACCTCAACCCTCTACTTCTCTCTCGAGTATTTCTCTTATTTATCTCTCATTTAAAGATTGACCAGTTTGAGATTGATTCCTTGTAGGGTTTGAGAGATCTTGTCTCTTGGTCGCATCTGTCTTGGCGGCCGCCTCGTTTTTGAGTCATCAAGAGTGTTCGATCGTAGGGAGAGATACGTCAAGTGGTATCAGAGCCGCTTGACTGATTCAACCACCGAACCTCAGTGCGTTCTTCTTTCTCTAACTAAAGTTTAAATGGAGATTAGGAGGTAATTGAGGTAAGATAGGGGTATTTTTAGGAGAAATGGCAAATCACACAGACTTTTTATTTTTGTGCATTGAAGAATTTTGTTCTCATTCAATGTTGAGGGGTGTGTGACAAGGCTTGAGGTTTCCCATTTCTCTTTGAGAGTTTTATAGAAGATAAAAAAACAACTAGATCAAAGGACAAGCCCTTTGATGCACAAAATCTTAAGTGATGCGATGATAGGTCCACAACTAAGTGAGATAACTTTGTTCATACTACTTGGATTTTTTCGTTATCAGTGGTAATATAAAGCTAACTTACATGACTTCACGTCCATAATGGGCTCGTTTCATGATCTGGTCTGAAGGTGGCTAGAACAATTCAGTATCTACCGGCCAGTGATCGATTCGTTCGACAATTTTTGCAGTTTGTGTACAAACGGACGAGGAACCTCGAGATAGTTCTCACCGTACGGGCTACGAGGTTGTACCTTGCGTACCACGACAACCACAAGAATCATTCTCCCACCATATCGCGTCTTTCTGACCATCCCTCTCGACCGTTCCTCATCATTTTATGTAAAACAAACGACGACCACGAGAGAATCTTTCTTCCACTAGATCGCGTCTTTCTGACCATCCCACTCGACCGTTCCTCATCATTACGTCTCAAACAAACTACCGGCGAAGGGTTTCCCGTTTAAAGTAGTTTCAGTCGAAGAATCTCTCTCCCTTTCTTGTTGTACGGCCGACGTAGACGTACACTGTCGTACCCGCCAATCCTGAGAACTTCTATTCACCAAATCCCTCAATCCTCTACTTCTCTCTCGACTATTTCTCTTATTTATCTCCCATTTAAAGACATGACCAGTTTGCGCTTGATTCCTTGTAGGGTTTGAGAGATCTCATCTCTTTGTCGTGTTTGTCTTGGCGACGCCTCGTTTTTAAGTCATCAAGCGTGTTCGATCATAGGGAGAGATATGTCAACTGGTATCAGAGCCTCTTGGTTGACTCAACCACCGAACGTCAGGGAGTTCTTCTTTCTCTAGCTACAGTTTAGGAGGTAGGGTAGGCAAGCTAGGGTTATCTTTAGGAGAAATGGCAAATCGTACAAAAATTATTTTGCTCTAATTCAATGTTGAGGGGTGTGTGACAAGGCTTGAGGTTTCCCATTTCTCTTTGAGAGTCTTATAGAAGATAAAAAACAACTAGATGCGCAAAATCTCAAGTGATTAGGTCCACAGCTAAGTAAGATAACTTGGTTCATACAACTTGGATTGTTTCATTATCAATGGTCATATAAAGTTAGCTCACATGACTTCACGTCCATAATGGGCTCGTTTCATGTTCTGGTCTGGAGGTGGCTCGAACATTTTGGTATCTACCGGCCAGTGATCGATTCCTTCTACAATTTTTGCAAAGACAAAGATTCACCGAAGGGTTTTGCAGTTGGAGTTCAAACGATCGAGGAACCTCAAGAGAGTTCTTAGCGTACGAGTGGCGAAGTTGCACCTTGCGTACCACGGCGACCACGAGAATCTTTCTCCCATCATATCGCTTCTTTCTGACCATCCCTATCGACCGTTCCTCATGGTTTCGTGTCAAACAAACTACAACCAAAGGGTTTCCCGTTTGAAGTCGTTTCGGTCGAAGCATGTCTCTCCCATTCTTCTTGTACAGTTGGCGTAGCCGTACATGACCGTACCCGCCGACCCTGAGAACTTCTATCGACCACCAACTGTCTACTTCTCTCTCGACTATTTCTCTTATTTATCTCTCATTTAAAGACATGACCAGTTTGAGCTTGATTCCTTGTAGTGTTTGAGAGATCTCGTCTCTTGGTCGCGTCCTTCTTGGCTGCCATCTCGTTTTTGAGTCATCAAGCGTGTTCGATCGTAGAGAGAGATACGTCAAGCGGTATCAGAGCCTCTTGACTGACTCAACCACTGACCCTCAGGGAGTTCTTATTTCCCTAGCTAAAGTTTAAATAGAGTTTAGGAGGTAGTTGAGGCAAGATAGGGTCATCTTTATAAGAATTGGCAAATCGCACAAACTTTCTATTTTTGTGCATCGAAGAATTTTGCTCTCATTCAATGTTGAGGGGTGTGTGACAAGGCTTGAGATTTCCCATTTCTCTTTGAGAGTCTTATAGAAGATACAAAACAACTAGATCAAAGGCTGGGCCCTTTGATACGCAACATCTTAAGTGATGCTATCATAGGTCCACAGCTAAGTGAGATAACTTGGTTCATACTACTTGGATTGTTTCGTTATCAATGGTCATATAAAGCTAGCTCATAGGATTTCACGTCTATAATGGGATCGTTTCATGTTCTGGTCTGGAGGTGGCTCGAACAATTCAATATCTACCAACCAGTGATCGATTCCTTCGATAATTTTTGCAAAGACGAAGATTCACAAAAGGGTTTTGCACATGGAGTCAAACAGATGAGGAACCTCGAGAGTTCTCGTCATACGGCCGGCGAAGTCGTACCTTGCGTACCACGGCGAGCACGAGAATCTTTATCCCTCCTGATCGCGTCTTTCTGACCATCCCTCTCATCTGTTCCTCATCATTTTGTCTCAAACAAACTACCACCAAAGGGTTTCCCGTTTGGAGTCGTTTCGGTCGAAGAATCTCCCTCCCATTCTTCTTGTACGGCCGGAGTAGTTGTACAGAGTCGTACCCGCCGACCTTGAGAACTTCTATCAACCAAATCCCTCAACCCTCTACTTCTCTCTCGACTATTTCTCTTATTTATCTCTTATTTAAAGACCTGACCAATTTGAGGTTGATTCCTTGTAGGGTTTGAGAGATCTCGTCTCTTGGTCGCGTCATTCTTGGCGACCACCTCGTTTTTGAGTAATCAAGCGTGTTCGATCGTAGGGAGAGATACGTCAAGTGGTATTATAGCCTCTTGACTACCTCAACCATTGAACCTTAGGGAGTTCTTCTTTCTCTAGCTAGAGTTTTCATCTTGCTCTCCTTTAGGGTAGATTTGCTTTGTGTTCGAAAGAAAAACCAAAAAGATTTATGCTTTCCGCTTGCTTAGCTTCTTATATGTTTAGCTTTTTTCTCCTTTGCTTGAGTCGGAAAGATCAAAAGGTTATTGGTTTTTTTGTTTCAATCGAATTTTTGCTTTCGGGTTTCAAAGTTCTTATCGTAAGAAAATTGCTTTGAGTTATCTTGTGCGTAAAGTTTGTGTCTTGTGTGAAGGATTTAAGTTTTCTTGGTTGACAAGTTCTTCCTTGAGAGTTTTAATTTTCTCTTGTGAAATTTTCGGGTTTTTGTTGCTATCTGGTTAAGCTTTGCTCTCTAGCATCCATGGCTATCAAGAACTGATTTTTCTTGTTGTTTTGTTTTTTTGTGCGAGGAAAATAAAAGATAGTACGAGTCAAAATTATTCCTTTTGCTTTTGGGACAGTTGGCCGCGCATGGAGAGTCTCTTAGGTAATATTCGGGACCACGTGTACCATCCGACAGCTAGCGCCTCCGTACGACCACGTCTCATTGCACCATTCATTAGCCACGACTAAAAGCAAAATAGACAACCGTTATTTTCAAAAAGAGAGAGAGAAAAGAGGCAAAAGAGGTGCGAGACAAAGTTCGCAAAGACGCCTCTTGTGATCCCCAATTTTCGACCCGTACATATCTTCTTTGTGCTTCAATCCAAGCGTGCCAACCACGACTTATCACTCTTAATTGACGCGAGCATCTCAACGCAATAGAGCTCAGTCCGCCTCACCATCGAGAGCTCCCCCTCAACCAGCTTGAAGACGCGTTCCTCTGGCTCCATCAACCGAAGCTATGGCCGATCCACCGGTCGCTCCCCCACCACCGCCTAATCTCGCAGCTAACCTCGTTATGCTGCTTAATGAGAAATTTGACGAGCTTAGAATAGACCTCCAGCTTACTGTACCAGTCCTAAAGCCTCTGGTTCAAGCCGCTCCACAGCCGCCTCAACGGCCATCCCCGAGAGATCCTTATCCCAATGAAGATGAGAACATCCTCCCTCAACGAGTGAGATCTTGGAGGCAACTAAGAGGTCCTTATCCTAGACAACAAGGGGAGTGGAATCAAGATAGAATGCGTTTTGAAGCCGGGCATGATGACTTGGGTCCTCAAGACGTTAGGCGAGGACCTATGAGAGCCCCAAGATAGCCCCTACCGACACATGCCTTTCCAAGGTATCAAGAGGATGAAGATCCCTTCTCTAATCACACGAGTCAAGCCTCTCAAATGCCCTATCACCGTGAACAAAGGCAAGAAAGGTTCTAAGGTTTTAAGATCAAGATGCCACCTTTCCATAGCAAGAGCGATCTAGATGCTTATTTAGAGTGGGAAAAGAAGATTGAGCTTGTCTTTGAGTGTCGATGGTACTCGGAGATCAACAAAGTAAGGATGACATGTAGTGAGTTTTATGACTATGCATTAAGTTGGTAAGATCAAATGGTGACGTCTAGAAGAAGAAATGGTGAAGAACCAATTGAGACTTGGGCGGATTTGAAATCGGTTACGAGAAGGAGATTTCTGCCAAATCACCATCACCGTGACCTTCACCAAAGGCTTAGGAAGCTGACTCAAGGATCCAAATCTGTAGAGGACTACTTTCAAGAGATGGAAATTTTGCTTCTAGGGACTGATCTTAGAGAAGACCGAGAAGCCACTATGGCTCGATTCATTGGTGGTCTCAACCGAGATATTCAAGATCATTTAGATTTGCAACATTATGTAGAGTTAGAGGAGATGCTTCATAAGGCAGTGATGATTGAGCAACAAATCAAGAGAAAAGGGAAAACCACTTTCAAGCCTAACTACAACAAAGAACCCAAGCCGAAGTATACTAAGGAGTGGAGCCCTCCTAAGAACACCTTTACTCCTATTACTAATGAAGGCACCAAGGAATTGCCTAATGCTTTCAAGGACAAAGGGAAGGGGATTGCCAATCCAACAAGAGCATGTGATGCTAAGTGTTTCAAGTGTCAAGGCCGAGGGCAATGCAACTGAGTGCACCAACAAAAGACTAATGATCCTTTTTAATGATGGTGATTATATGTCCGAAGATGATGAAGTAATACAAGAAGTGGAAGATGAGAATTCACCTGATGAGTGTGAAGAAGAGGATGCTCAAGGAGAGCTCTTGGTTACTAGAAGGTCCTTGAACTTGTTTGCTAAGGACTCAGATGAGGAGCAAAGAGATAATTTATTTAACACTAGATGTGTGGTGAAGGAAAAAGTATCTAGTCTTGTCATTGATGGGGAAGTTGCACTAATGTGGCTAGCACCACTATGGCGAAGAAACTTGGTTTAGAGTCAAGAAGCATCTGAGACCTTATAAGCTCGATTGGCTCAACGACAAATGATAGTTGAAGGTATTTCATCTAATGAATGTTCCCATTTCCATAGGCAAATATGAAGATGAGATCTTGTGTGATGTGTTACCCTTGGAGGCCTGTCATATATTGTTGGAAGACCGTGGCAATATGATAGAAGAGTGATGCATATTCTTGATGGTTACTTATTATATAAAAATAGATTGTGTGTACCTAATGTATCTATTCGAGAATTGTTGATTAGGGAAGCTCATAGTGGCGGCCTAATGGGACACTTCGGCATGAATAAGACGATGAAGGTAGCTCAAGACCATTATTTTGGCCACACATGAGAAGGGACGTGGAGAAAATTTGCTCCCAATTCATAAAATGCAAACAAGCCAAGGCCACATCTCAACCCCTCGGTTTGTATACCCCTCTTCCAATTGTATCTCATCATTGGCCTGATGTTTACATGGACTTTGTGTTAGGATTGCCTAGAACTAAATACGGTCATGATTCCATCTTTGTGGTTGTTGATAGATTCTCTAAGAGGGCTCACTTTAAACCATGTCATAAAACGGATGATGCATCTTATATTGTCAATTTGTTCTTTAAAGAAGTAGTTAGAACGTTAACTTTTCTAAAACTCGATCGGTCACACCTGATTGATGCTAGTGGGTCAATTTGTTCAGCTCTGCATCATTCAGACTAGACCGATATGCATGGTTGATATGAACTATTTCTCCTGATTTCGTCTTTGTATCGATCAGTTGTGACCGATACACTTGGCCGGTTTAGGATTCTTGCTCTTCATCTACTCTGCATTGGTCAGAGGTGACTGATGCACTTGACCGATATGACATCTAGTGTTGATTTCTTAAACCTCGGTCACTTGGCACCAATTCATCTAGTCGATTGGTCTTAATCATGTGATTTTTCATGTATCTGTCAGACATGACCGATACACTTGGCTAAAACAACTACTTTTGCCTCCTTTACTCCCATTTTGATCATTTTTCGCGTAAGTTCCTCTTCAACACCTGAAACGTGAAACGTATGCAAATGCAACCTAAAAGGAACTAAATGCAATCCTAAACTAATGAAAAACAAGATTAAAAAAACATGGGTAAAAACCGCTTAAAACACTACCTATCAACTCCCCCAAACTTAACTTTTTCTTATCCTCAAGCAATGCAAAAATCGGTAAAGGGAAGAGGTTTGAAATAAGCGCGGAAATCTCAGATAAGCAGGTTAAGAGTAAGCAAACCAAACAACCAACCTAGGCTAAGTAACCTTCTAATGACCACAACCACAACCTAACACATAAGCCCCAAACACAAGTGAGAACTCAAATACCGTCAATAGGCTCCATGATGACATTGAAAGGCATAATTTGGCCTTTACTAATAGGAGATTGACCGGAGAGCCTTTTTCTCTACTCTCTCAGGCCCTTCGAACGACTTTCTCCACCTTCCAATCTCTTTCTCCCCTCTATCCTTTATTATATGAAACAACGACTTTCTTTTTCTTTTCTTTTATTGATTGTCAAACACTCCCAAATCCTCTTGGTCATCATTTTAAAGCAATGACCACATGTTCTCTTTTTCTTTTTCTTTTCTTTCTTTTTCTTTTCTCTTTCTATCTTTCTTTCTTCGGAGGAATAGACTGAAGATAGAGAGAAGGGAGATCTTCGGGATTTGGTTGTGTGCTCTTGGGAACCCAATTGAGGATTAAGACTTTGGCCTAGTATCCTGCAAAGGAGTTGAGGCCTATATAGCATTCAAGCAAGCAAATGGTAAGGAAACGTAACATGCTTCGGCCTAGAGTTTTAGGGGTTTAAGAATTAAAATTTGAACCTAATTAAATCGGAGAAATCCGAAAGAAAATTTGCACAAACCTAGAATTTACTTCGTATCGGTCAGTTTAAACCGATGCAACTAACCAATACATCTGGATCAGTCACTGATATCGTTCATCAGTGAGCGGTACTCACCCTGCTTTACTCTCTTCATTAGTAGCGGTCGAGGCACACCGATACACCTGACTGATATTGTTGGATTGGTTTGGTGTGTTGGTCTTAGTTGGTCGGTCTAGACGCGAAACAAAATTTCTCCTTTGTAACGGTCACCGAGGATCGATATGATTGACCTTGCTCTAGACTCTGTTAAATGGGACATCTCGTAGCATCACTTGTCTTCTTTCTTATCTATCCGCGAGAACTATATCAATCCTGCAAGGTTCATAAGAATCAAATCCCAGTTGTTCAACATTAGAGAAAGGATAAGATTGACTCTAGCACCTAAATCACATAAACAATTATGAAATTCAGTAGTGTTCAAAGTGCAAGGGATAGTAAAACTTTGTGGATCCAAGCATTTAACTGGACCAGTATCCTTAGAAGTTGTGGTATTAAGACTTGTAGGAAAATCCAGTAATGATTCTAGATCTTTCATTCTGCTCATGATCATAAACTTCCAAGACACATCAAAATTTGGATTGTTCAACTATTTTTTTCCATTTGAGGAACTTCTTCTTAGCTTCTTCCAAGCTCTCTTCAAACTTAGCCTTGCGCTTCTCATAAAAGTTACCTGGAAAGAGAAGCTTGGTTGCATATTTATCCTTTGTCCTCTCAAGAACCAACCTCTTGGCATAAGGTTTCCTTTTAATCTTTTTAGGCTCGATCAGAATGCTCACCTCTCCACTTTGTTTATCATTGTCCTTGATGAGAACAAGAGAAGATACATCATGCACATACTCTTTAATAGGGGATTTGAATTTCCCCGGGAGTTGTCCCATAGGACGCTTGGAGGTAGAAGCAATCTGAGGTACATGGTTGTCTAACGCTTTCAAGTGAGACGAGACTGTCTCGGACATGGTGTTGAGGTCTGAGTAGACATGAGCAACCTTGGCATGTATTTCCTTCTTGAATGCAGCAAGTTCGATGTTCCTTCTATATTGACATTCAAGTAGTTGCTTGAGTATAGTATGTGTTTGGTCATCCTTTCCGACTAAAGGTGCAGCATTCCCTTGTTGTTGACTTTGGAGATTAGGCTATTGGTTTCTGAATCCGGTTTGGTGAAATGATAGTTCGGTTTTTGTTGGTAGCCCCCTTGACTGTTGTAAGAAGGTCTTTCTTGGTAACCACTCTGACTGGTGAATGGTTTAGTGCTAAGGTACACTTGATCTTGTGGGTTGGTAACATACAAGTTGCGGTAAGAGAGATTTTGATGGGGTTGATAGTTGTTGAAGTTAGGTTGATACCCTTGATTACCCATATATTGAAACTCTTCAACCTGAAGTTCCTCTTGGTAGACATCTTCATTATTACCACATACCACAATTCTGGTTGGATCTATCAAAGTCTTCCCCATGGTTGTTGTTTTTTTGGGCCAAATTTTCAACCAAAGTTAGCCAATGTTCTTTAGTGATGCCATAGAAGGTGCCTCTATTAGAAGTTGTAAGCATCATCTTATACTTGGGACGCAGTCCTTGGTAGAAGGTATTGAGCAATCTAGCGTTTGAGAATTCATGGTGAGGGCGCTTGACTGTGTAATTTTTGAAACGTTCCCATGCTTCATCAATGGTTTCATTTTCGCTTTGTTAAAAATCTGAAATTTAACTGCTGAAACAAGCAGTCTGAGCATGAGAGAAGAAGTGTGTCAAGAACTCCTTCTTGTAATTCTCTTATAACGATGAAGTCTCTCGATAGAGTCTTCTGCCATCAAGGTTCATAAGAATCAAATTTCAGTTGTTCAGTAGTAGACAAAGGCATAAGATTGACTCTAGCATCAAAATCACATAAATCGCTATGGAATTCAATGATGTTCAAAGTGCAAGGGATAATAAAAGTCTTTGGATTCGAGCATTTAACCGAATCAGTGTCCTTAGATTTGGTGGTTTTGAGACTTGCAGTGAATTCCACCAATGATTCTAGATCTTTGATTTTTCTTCTTATCATGACCTTCCAAAACTTATCAAAATCTGGTTTGTTCAGCAAAATTTTCCATTTGAGGAACCTTCTTCTTAGATTCTTCTAAGCTCTCTTCAAACCTAGCCTTGCGCTCCTCATGAAAGGGAAGCTTGGTTGTATATTTTTCCTTTGTCCTCTCAAGAGCCAACCTCTTGGCACGAGGTTTCCTTTCAATCTTTTTAGACTATATTAGAATGATCACCTCTCCACTTTGTTTCTCATTTTCCTCGATGAGAACAAGAGAAGATACATCATTTGTATACTCCTTAGTAGGGGATTCAAATTTCCCCGGGAGTTGTCTCATAAGACGCTTGGAGGTAGAAGCAATCTGAGCTACCTGGTTGTCTCACGCTTTCAAGTGAGAGGAGACTGTCTCGGATATGGTGTTGAGGTCTAAGTAGACAAGGTCAAACTTGGCATGTATTTCGTTTTTGAATGCAGCAATTTCGGTGTTGCTTCTTTATTGACCTTCAAGTCGCTGCTTGAGCATAACATGTGTCTTGTCATCCTTTTCGACTGAAGGTGCAAAATTCCCTTGTTGTTGACCTTGGAGATTAGGGAGTTGGTTTGTGAATCTGAGGGGTTTGGTGAACTAATATTTCGGCTTTTGTTGGTAGCCCCCTTGACTGTTGTAAGAAGGTCTCGCTTGGTAACCACTTCGATCAGTGAATGGTTTAGTGGTTGGGTATACTTGGTCTTGTGGGTTGGCAACATTTAGGTTGCAGTAGGAGATATGTGGATGGGGTTGATAGTTGTATAAGTTTGGTTGATACCCTTGATTACCCTTACATTAAACTTTTTCAACCTGAAGTTCCTCTTGGTAGACATCTTCATTATTACCAATAAAGTTGACTTTAGCGTGTTGAATTGTCAGGTGGATGTCGATCTTGTCATTTAGAAACTTTGTATCCTTCTTATGGGCTTCTTCCTTGCACATAGTCTTCCCCACATTTGTTGTTGCTTTGGGTGATATTTTCAACCAAATTTAGCCAATCTTCTTCAGTGAGGCCATAAAAGTTTCCTCTACTAGTAGTTGTAAACATCATCATATACTTGGGATGCAGTCCTCACTAGAAGTTATTAAACAATTTAGCGTTTGAGAATCCATGGTGAGGTCAATTGAGTGTGTAATTTTTAAAACGCTCTCATGCTTCATCAAAGGCTTCATTTCCCCTTGTTGAAAATCTGAAATTTCTCTCCTCAAACAACAGTTTGAGCAAGAGAGAAGAAGTGTGTCAAGAATTCATTCTAACAATCATCCCAAGTAAGGATGGAGTATCTAGACAAAGTCTTCTGCCAATGGTGAGCTCTCTCGCCCAAGAAGAATGAGAATAGGTGGAGGTTGAAAGCATCTTTGCTCAGAACAGTGATTTTAATTACCCTTATGAACATGCAAATGTATCNTCTTTGCTCAGAACAGTGATTTTAATTACCCTTATGAACATGCAAATGGTCCAAATGTATCATGTCAAACCAGATCGGGAATGGTAGACAACTACTTGTTTAAAGAGTCCCAAGTTCGTCTGTACGAGGGAATCAACAAGCCCTGGCTTGTACGGCCCGGCGAGGCCATACCGTGCGTACCCGGCAACTGTCATCGACAAAGAGATCTAGTCTTTTCGTCCATCTCTCACGATCGATCCTCCTGAAGAATGCGAAGAAGAAGCTGCCCAAGGAGAGCTCTTGGTCACTCGAAGAGTTTTGAAGTTGTTCCCAGAGAAAAGGAAGAAGAGCAACGAGACAACTTATTTCATACGAGGTGCTTGGTGAAGGAGAAAGTGTGTAGTCTCATCATAGATGGAGAATGTTGTACTAATGTGGCTAGCACAACAATGGTGAAGAAACTTGGCCTGGAAATGAAGAAGCACTTGAAGCCATATCGCTTGCATTGGCTTAATGCTGAGGGAGAACTTAAGGTCTCTCATCAAGTAAATGTCCCAATGGCCATAGACAAGTATGAGGATGAGATCCTATGTGATGTGTTGCCTATGGAGGCTGGACATATTCTTTTTAGAAGACCATGGGAATTTGATCGACGAGTGGTTCATGATGGCTTCACCAACAAGGACACCTTCGAGCATAAGGGCAAGAGAATCACCCTTCTGCCAATGACTCCTCACGAAGTGGCTCAAGACCAGCTTCATCTATGGAAGAAGGATGAGTCTACTCCAAGTAAGAAGGTCTCCAATGATACACGCTGAGTACGTGAATGACGCCCTTGGAGATGGATCCGTCGACCGCCGGTCACGGAAGTGGCCTCAACGTCCAAAGCTCTCAAACCTACGTTCAAAAGAGA
>OVAO01000510.1:2919-20697 GCA_900406285.1 Biscutella auriculata | reverse complement strand
TTCCTTAGCCCTAGGATAAGATCAAAACCGGAGCATCTAGAACTAGGACCTTTTTGCATGAATTCGATTTGCTTGATCAATTGCCTGCTTTTTATTTTCTGCTTTTGTTATCTTTGCTTTGTTTTCTTTTCTGCTCAGTAGGATTTGATAGTGACAATCAATTACCTATCTTCTGACTTAAACCATACTGATTCTCTAGAGTTCTAGTGTTTTGATAGCTAATCGCTCCCGGATTAGGTTCGACATCTTAAACCCGATCTATACTTTATTTGACTAGTAAGTAGGAAAAACCCTCTCACAGGAAAAACCCGATCTATACTTTATCAGTTTGTCCATCCGTTTGAGGATGCCAAGTAGTGGAAAACAATAGTTTGGTACCAAGCTTACTCCATAAGGGTCTCCAAAAATGACTCAAGAACTTGGTGTCTCTATCCGAAACTATAGTCTTAAGCATACCATGTAACTTAACCATTTCCCTAAAGAACAAGTCTGCAATGTTAGATGCATCATCAGTTTATGACATGGTATGAAATGAGCCATCTTAGAAAATCTATCAACTACTACAAAGATGGAGTCATGACCGTGTCTAGTTCGAGGAAAACCAAGCACAAAATCCTTAGACACATCATGCCAAAGGTTAAATACAATATGTAGAGGAGTATACAAACCGAAGGGCTGAGATTTAGCCTTGGCTTGTTTGCACTTGACGCATTGAGAACATATCTTCTCCACGTCCTTTCTAATGTGTGGCCAAAAGAAATGGTCTTGAGCTACCTTCATGGTTTTATCTACTCCAAAGTGTCCCATTAGGCCGCCACTATGAGCTTCCCTAATCAACAACTCTCGGATAGATCCATTAGGTACACACAAACAATTCTTGAAACAAAAGTAGTCATCAAGAATATAATAATGATCCAATGCATGAGACAACACTCGGTGTAGATGGTTTTAAAGTCAAGATCAGTAGCATATAGTTCTTTCAATTGCTCAAAGCCTAGAAGTCTAGCATCTAAACTAGAGAGAAGAATGTACCTCCTTGATAATGCGTTGGCTACCACATTATCTTTACCTTGTTTGTAGGCTATAATGTATGGAAATGTCTCAATAAACTCTACCCATCTAGCATGCCTCTTATTCAACTTTTGTTGTACCTTGAGATGTTTCAAGGAATCGTGATTGGTGTGAATGACAAACTCTTTCGGCCAACGGTAGTGTTGCCAAGTTTCCAATGCTCTCACGAGTGAATACAACTCATTGTCATACGTGGGGTAGTTCAAGGTGGATCCTCCAAGCTTCTCACTAAAGTAAGCAATATGTTGTTTATCTTGCATAAGGACAGCTCCAACTCCAAGGCCCGATGCATCACATTCCATCTTAAAGGTTTTAGAGAAATCCAGAAGTACAAGCAATGGGGCATTGGTTAGCCTTTCTTTCAAGGCATGGAACGCTTGTTCTTGAGCATCCTCCCACTTGAATCCCATTGTTTTCTTGATAACCTCGTTGAGAGGGGCAGCCAAGGTATTGAATTCCCGCACAAACCTTCTATAGAAGCCGGCTAGACCATGGAAACTCCTTACTTCACCGACGGTCTTGGGAGTGGGCCATTCCCTAATAACTTGGACCTTGCCTTTACCCACTCTCACGCCTTCAGCTGACACAACAAAACCAAGAAATACTAGGTTATCCGTTCCAAAATTGCATTTAGCTAACTTAGCATAAAGTTCTTCTTTCGTTAGAACATCTAGAACCGATTCCAAGTGTTTAGCATGATCTTCTAATTTTTTACTATAGATTAAGATATCATCAAAATAGACTACCACAAATAGACCTATAAATCTCCTAAGAACATGGTTCATTAATCTCATGAAGGTACTTGGAGCATTGGTTAAGCCGAAAGGCATCACCAACCACTTGTATAAGCCATGTTTGGTTTTGAAGGTCGTTTTCCACTCATATCCCTCCTTCATTCTTATTTGATGATACCCACTCTTTAAGTCTATCTTATAGAAAATCTTAGAGCCATGAAGCTCATCTAGCATATCATCTAAACGTGGAATGGGATGGCGATACTTAACCGTTATGTTGTTGATTGCTCGGCAATCTACACACATGCGTCATGTTCCATCCTTTTTGGGGACCAAGATCATAGGGACGGCACAAGGACTTAAGCTCTATCTTATGTATCCCTTCTCCATAAGTGCCTCGAGTTACTTTTGTAACTCCTTGGTCTCTAGAGGGTTGGTTCTATAAGCCGGCCCATTGGGAAGTATAGCTCCGAGTACAAAGTCTACTTGATCTTCAATGCCTCGCTTGGGTGGTAAGCCATGAGTCTCCTCTTCACCTGGAAAGACATCTCTACACTTGTGCAAGAGATCACTAAAAATACTTGGAAGCTCTGGTGAAGGGTTATTAACACAAGCAAGGTTCTCTTTATATACAATTAATAAGACTGTTTGATGAGCATAAAGAGATTTCCTTACAACTCTTTGGTTGACTAAGAAGTTGGAGATCTTCTTGGTTGGAATAGGCTCATCCTTCTTCCTTATATGAAGCCAGTCTTGAGCCACTTCGTGAGGAGGCATTGGTAGTAAAGTGATCCTCTTTCCCTTATGCTCGAAGGTATACTTGTTGGTAAAACCGTCATGAACCACTCGTCGATCAAATTGCCAAGGCATGCCCAAAAGGATATGTCCAGCCTCCATAGGCAGCAAATCACATAGTATATCATCCTCATACTTTCCTATAGCCATTGGAACCCTTACTTGATGAGAGACTTGAAGCTCTCCCTCGACATTGAGCCAATGCAAGCGATATGGCTTCGGGTGCTTCTTCATTTCTAGGCCAAGTTTCTTCACCATCGTGGTGCTAGCCACGTTAGCGAAACTATCTTCACCAATGATGAGGCTAAACACTTTCTCATTCACCAAGCATCTCGTATGAAATAAGTTGTCTCGTTGCTCTTCTTCCTTTTCCTTAGGAAACAACTTCAAGACTCTACTAGTAACCAAGAGTTCTCCTTGGGCAACTTCTTCTTCACATTCTTCAGGAGGATTCTCATCTTCTTCTTCTTGTATGACTTTCTCATCCTCGGATATATACTCTCCATCATCAAGAAGAATCATCACTCTCTTATTAGTAAATTCATTAGCATAATGTCCTCGGCCTTGACACTTGAAACATTTGACATCGCTTTCTCTAGTTTGGTTGGCCATCCCTTTGCCCTTGTCTCTAAAGGTAGTCGGTTGTTCCTTGACTCCTTCATTAGGTGTTAGGGCCGTGGGCTTCTTGACCATATTCCAATCTCTAATATAAGGCGGCTTGTCCTTGGAGTATTGTGGCTTGAAAGGAGCTTTTCCTTTGCGATTGATTTGTTGCTCTATCATCACAGCCTTGTGAAGCATTTCCTCAAGTTCCAAGTAGTGTTGGAGTTCCAAATGGTCTTGAATTTCTCTGTTAAGACCACCACGAAAGTGAGCCATAGTTGCTTCACGGTCTTCTCTAAGGTCAACCCTTAGGAGAAGCATCTCCATCTCTTGAAAGTAATCCTCCACGGATCTAGAACCTTGGGTCAATCTCCAAAGTATTTGATGGAGGTCACAGTGATGTTGATTAGGCATAAATCTTCTCCTCATGGCCGCTTTGAGTTTGTTCCATGTCTCAATGGGATTCTCCCCATTTCTTCTCCTTGAGGTCACCAATTGATCCCACCAGCGAAGGGTATAATAATGGAACTTTGTAGATGCCATCATTACCTTGTTAACCTCGGAGTACCAACGACACTCGAAGACAAGCTCAATCTTCTTCTCCCACTCCAAATATGCATCCGCGTCACTCTTCCCATGAAATGGTGGAATTTTGATCTTGGATCCTTCAGTCTTATCTTTTCTTGGCTCACGGTGATAAGGACTTTGTGAAGCTTGGCTAGTATGATCAGAAAGATCATCCTCTTTATCATGGTACCTTGGGTACTCATTTCTTTTCCTCGACTCTCTTGGAAATCTTCTCAGAAAGATCATCCTTTGTTCTCGTGGGTCATAGCGATCCTCTTCCTCAAAATGTCTTCTAGCATGATCCCATTCAAGTTGTTGTCTGAGATGAGGACCTTTGGGTTGTCTCCAATGTCTCTCTTTGAGGGGCATAATCCTCTTCATCGTCCGGATAAGGTTTTCTAGGCCTTGGTCGTTGAGGTAATTGACGGGCATCTTGGACCTGAGCAGCTTGAGATTGAGGAGGATTGAGCTCCCTCCTTAGCTCATTGAATCTCTCATTGAGCATCCTCATGAAAGTGGCGGTAGGGTCTGGTGGAGGCTGTGCAATCAGGTGATCCGCCATGTTCTCGGGTGGTGCAATTGGTGTAGTAGCTTGTCGACCTTTTGACAGTGGCAATGGGGATCCAGGTCTAGTGATATTGCCTTGAGAGGCACGAGTTTGATATTGGTGAGGGGCCGTGATGGGCAAGCTGGGGAAGTGATGCAAACTTGATTCACACGCTTCAACGGCAATGGACCACCATGTGCGGCCGTGAGAACTTTTCCTCGCACCACCTTTCCCTCCTTTCCTCTTTTGCCCTTTCTCTCTATCACGAAAGCGGCTGTCTCTCATACTCTTCCCATTGATTAAATGATTGGATGATGATTGGTCTAGTACTTTGTGGTCCCGGGCGTGTCTGAGCGAGCGAGAGGACCACACGTGCGGCCAGCTAGTCAAAAGCAAAGGACGGGTACTATCTCGTGCGCGTGTTCTCCTTTTGACCTAGACGGAACGCCAAAAATCCAACTAGAATTTAGTCCTTAGCAGCCATTTGATTCAAGATTTTAAATTTTAAAAAGCTTTTGCACAAAACCAATGATCTCTTAAAGCTAAAGATGAACACTTTGATGGCAAGACTGTACGACCAAGAAAGATCAAATCTTTTCAAACTTGCAACAACTTCACGCACAAGAAACTTCGAAAAGTTTTAACAAAGAAACAATCTTGAAACTTATGAAATAAAACCCGAGCCAACCAAAGAAAGCTAGAAACTTAAACCAAAACAAACTTAGTAACGCCAACTCCAATGCCTTAAAATGCAAAAAGATGGAAAATTTCGAAAGGAGAAAGAACACTCCCTGAGTTTAGGTTCAAGAGGCTCTAAGTTGGCTCCTGATACCACTTGATACACGCCTGATAGCGTATGAATGCCCTTGGTGAAGAACTAGAGATCGGTCGGCAACGTGAGAGGCGGCCGCACGTTCACATTTCTCAAACCCTAAATGCAAATGATTTGAAACTTCTGTGATCTCGTTTAATACTTAAAATATGAGGATCGGTCGAGAGAAAATAACAAAGAAATGAGAAACGGTCGATGGTTCGAGTTAAGGTCATCGGGTACGGTCGTGTACGGCTACGCCGGCCGTACAGAGCGAATTCGAAGATATTCCTTTGACCAGACGGTTTCAGATCAAGGTGAGACTCGTTCTAACCCTTGTTGAGGAGAAATGAGGAGGTTCGATCGAGAGAGATCTCGAAGGTTGAACGTTAAGACTGGAGGAACACATTGAGGTCGCGTTGTTTATATGGGTACGGCCTCGGCGGGCCGTACAAGGCAAACTTCGTGTATTCCCTCGTACAGACAAACTCCAATCGCGATGAAACTTTGCAGAGATGATTCTTTTGCGAAGTGAGGAGGATGGGTCATGCCAGAACCGACGGAGGATGGAGAGTGACGTTGGGGGTGATGGCGTGTGCGTCGGGTAACTGGAACCGAGACGATGGAGAAAGCAAGAGGGGAAATGATGGGGAAAACGAAGAGGACCACCAAGGGATGAAGAACCTCGGATACACCTTAGAGATCTAAGATATGACACACTTAGATCGTAAGAGATATAACACACTCTAGATTTGTATGACTTCCTAAGTTCGGCTTTAATTTTTTAAGTCTTTAATTTTAATGTTCGACTTCCTAAGTTCGGCTTCCAAAAAGATTTCGGCTTTAATTTTTAAGTCTTGTTTAAGTCTAGATTTGTCGTTTCTAAGTTCGTTGTTGGTTGTGCTTTATTCGAATCCATCATAAGGTTTTAGCTTTCTTTGTTGTTCGGGTTTTTTGTTCGTAAGATTCAAGATCGTGTCTTTGTCAAGTATTTCGAAGTTTTTGGTGCGTGAAGTGTTACAAATTTAATAACATTTGATATTTCTTATTTATAAGTTCTCGCCATTAAAGTGTTCACCTTTAGCTTTAGGAGATCAGTGGTTTTGTGCAAGAGCTTTGAAATTTTAAAATCTTGAATCTAAAGGTTGCTAAGGACTGATCGCTTGTGGGATCTTTTGGCATTTTTTCCAGGTCAAAAGGAGAACGTGCGCACGAGATTGCACATGTCCTTTGCTTTAGACCAGCTGGCCACGCGTGTGTCCCTCTCACTCGCTCACACATGATGGTCTTAACCGGGAAATCCAAGACCATTTGGAACTACAACACTACTTGGAACTTGAGGAGATGCTTCACAAGGTTGTGGTGATAGAGCAACAAATCAAGCGTAAAAGACAAGCTCCTTCAAGCCACAATACTCCAAGGACAAGCCCAATGAAGTAGTCAAAGAGTAGCCAGCTACCTGTAGAGACAATGGCAAAGGGATTGCCAACCTAACTAAAGCAAGGGATGTCAAATGCTTCAAATGTCAAGGCCGAGGACATTATGCTAATGAGTGTACTAACAAGAGAGTGATGATTCTTCTTGATGATGGAGCGCATATATCTGAGGATGAGGAAGTCATACAAGAAGAATAAGATGAGAATCCTCTTGAGGAATGTGAAGAAGAAGTTGCCCAAGGAGAGCTCTTGGTCACTCAAAGATTTTTGAAGTTGTTTCCCAAGGAAAAGGAAGAAGAGCAACGAGACAACTTATTTCATACGAGGTGTTTGGTGAATGAGAAGGTGTGTAGCCTCATCATAGATAGAGGAAGTTGTACTAATGTGGCTAGCACCACAATGGTGAAGAAACTAGGCCTGGAAATGAAGAAGCACTCGAAGCCATATCACTTGCATTGGCGTAATGGCGAGGGAGAACTTAAGGTCTCTCATCAAGTAAAGGTCCCAATGGTTATAAACAAGTATGATGATGAGATCCTATGTGATGTGTTGCCTATGGAGGCTGGACATATTATTTTTTGGAAGACCCTAGCAATTTGATCGACGAGTGGTTCATGATGGCTTCACCAACAAGTATACCTTCGAGCATAAGGGCAAGAGAATCCCCCTTCTACCAATGACTCCTCACAAAGTGGCTCAAGACCAGCTTCATCTAAGGAAGAATGATGAGTCTTCTCCAATCAAGAAGATCTCCAACTTTCTAGTCAATCCAAGTGTTGTAAGGAAATCTCTCTATGTTAATCAAACGGTCTTATTAATTTTATACAAAGAGAACCTTGCTTGTGTTACTAACCCTTCACTGGAGCTTCCGAGTATTCTTAGTGATCTCTTGCACAAGTATAGAGATGTTTTTCCAGATGAAGAGGAGACTCATGGCTTACCACCCAAGCGAGGCATTGAACATCAAATAGACTTTGTACCCGGGGCTATACTTCCCAATCGGTCGGCTTATAGAACCAACCCTCTAGAGTTGAGGCACTTATGGAGAAGGGATACATCAGGGAGAGCTTGAGTCCTTGTGTAGTTCCTGTGGTCTTTGTCCCCAAAAACGATGGAATGTGGCGCATGTGTGTAGATTGCCGAGCAATCAACAACATAACGGTTAAGTATCGCCATCCCATTCCACGTTTAGATGATATGGTAGATGAGCTCCATGGCTCTAATATTTTCTCCAAGATAGATCTAAAGAGTGGGTATCATCAAATAAGAATGAAAGAGGGAGACGAGTGGAAAACGACCTTTAAAACCAAACATAGCTTATATGAGTGGTTGGTGATGCCTTTTGGCTTAACTAATGCTCCAAGAACATTCATGAGATTAATGATATCTTTTGGTAGTCTATTTTTATGATATCTTGATTTATAGCAAGAATTTAGAAGAGCATGCTAAACACTTAGAATCGGTCCTAGATGTGCTAACAAAAGAAGAACTTTATGCTAATCTAGCTAAATGCACTTTGGAACGGATAACCTAGTTTTTCTTGGCTTTGTTGTGTCAGCTGAAGGCGTGAGAGTGGATGAAGGCAAGGTTCAAGCCATTTGGGAATGGCCCACTCCAAAGACAGACGGCGAAGTAAGAAGCTTCCATGGTCTAGTTTGCTTCTATAGGAGGTTTTTGCAAGACTTCAGTACCTTGGCCGCCCCTCTCATCGAAGTTATCAAGAAATCAGTGGGATTCAAGTGGGAGGATGCTCAAGAATAAGTGTTCCAAGCCTTGAAAGAAAGGCTAACCAATGCCCCATTGCTTGTATTGTCGGATTTCTCTAAGACCTTTGAAATATAGTATGATGCACCGGGCCTTTGAGTGGGAGCTGTCCTTATGCAAGATAGAATGCCTATTCCTTACTTTAGTGAGAAGCTTGGAGGTTCTACCTTTAACTACCCCAAGTATGGAAAATAACTTGATGCACTTGTGACGACATTACAAACTTGGCAACACTACCTATGGCCTAAGGAGTTCGTAATTTACACGGATCACGAGTCCTTGAAGCATCTCAAGGGACAACAAAGGCTGAATAAGAGGCATGCTAGATGGGTAGAATTCATTGAAACATTTCCTTATGTCATAGCCTACAAACTAGGTAAAGATAATGTGGTAGTTGATGCATTATCAAGGAGGTACACTCTTCTCTCTAGTTTAGATGCTAGACTTCTAGGCTTCGAGCAATTGAAAGAACTATATGTTATTGATCTTGACTTTAAAAGCATCTACAACGAGTGTTTATCTGATGCATTGGATCATTATTACATTCTTGATGACTACTTGTTTTTCAAGAATCGTTGTTGTACCTAATGGATTTATCCGAGAGTTGTTAATTAAGGAAGCTCATAGTGGTGGCCTAATGGGACATTTTGGAGTAGATAAAACCATGAAGGTAGCTCAAGACCATTTCTTTTGGCCTTACATGAAGAAGGACGTGGAGAAGTTATGTTCTCAATGCATCAAGTGCAAACAAGCCAAGGCTAAATCTCATCCCCTTGGTTTGTATACCCCTCTCCCTATTGCATCTAACCCTTGGCATGATGTGTCTATGGATTTTGTGCTTGGTTTGCCTAGGACTAGACACGGTCATGACTCCATCTTTGTGGTAGTTAATATATTTTCTAAGATGGCTCATTTCATACCTTGTCATAAAACGGATGATGCTTCTAATATTGCAAACTTGTTCTTTAGGGAAGTGGTTAAATTACATGGTATGCCTAAGACTATAGTTTCGGATATAGATACCAAGTTCTCGAGTCATTTTTGGAGAACCTTATGGAGTAAACTTCGTACCAAACTATTGTTCTCTACTACTTGTCATCCTCAAATGGACGGAAAAACTGAGGTTGTGAACCGAACCATGGCTATGCTTCATAGAGCCTTAATAAAAAAGAATTTGAAAACATGGGAAGAATGCTTACCTCATGCCGAATTTGCATATAACTTAGCAATGCATTCTACTACTAAATTTAGCCCTTTTGAACTTGTCTATGGATATGTGCCTCTTACCCCCTTTGGATTTAATACCTCTCCCTTTGAGTGAAAGCATACGTGTAGGTGGTGTTAAGAAGGCCGGACAAGTCAAGTTGATGCATGAACAGGTTAAGGCCAACATTGAGGCCAAGACCGAGTATTACACTAAGAATGCTAACAAAGGGCACAAGGCACAAGCTTTCAAGGAAGGAGATTGGGTGTGGATTCACTTGAGGAAAGATAGATTCCCGGAAGAAAGAGATTCAAAACTCAAGCCACGTCTAGATGGACCCTTTCAACTCATAAAGAAGATCAACGAAAATGCTTATCAATTGGATCTTCAAGGTAAGTATAATGTGAGTTCTAGCTTCAACAAAACTGACTTTATTACTTTTGATGTAGATCCCACAGATTTGAGGTCAAATCCTTTTGAAGAAGGAGGGGATGATACATGCGTGAGAAGACAAGACCCTACGATAGGAGAAGAGCTTTCTCTCCAAGCCACAATAGGAACAAGCGAAAAGGCTTGTTGGAGCCATTATGCACACATGGGAAGACTTGGAGAAGACTTGCTATATCTTTAAGGAGAAGGAGTCGAATCCTCACATCAATCTCCTTATGTCTTCAAGAGACTAGTCCGGATCTAGAGATGGTTCGGGGTACTCTTTTACCTTAGGTGTGTTTTGTCCCAATGGGTTTTCCCACAAAGGTTTTTAATGAGGCCCATTGCACATGAGCTGATACACGGGTGCCTAATCTAGATGAGGAAGCCGAACAAGTAGAAGGCAACCTTGAAGCTCCCACCGGACCAGTGACTCGTGCTCAAGCTAGAAGAATGTCCACAACCATCATGAAGACTCTAGAGGAGCTTGAAACTCATTGCCATCACTTGGAGACGAAGGAAGCCCTGGTCTTGCACAACTTCCTCATATCTTCTCCAAGTAGCTAAGCTGGTCAATGAGGTCTTAGGGGTACTCTTCCTACCAATGAGGTTTTTCCCACTGGGTTTATTCATCGGAGGTTTGATGAGGCCAATTGCACAAGACCTCACCCGAGCGTTTTAGGGATTGTTTATGCCGCAAGAAAAGACTATATAAGGGCTTGTAGCTGCTTAGGGAAAGATAGAACTTTCAAACTATTTTCAATCAAGATGAGATTTTTCTCTTGTGAGATTCAACTTAAGGGTGTGTCATATCCCTTAGGGTTTCAAGTTTTGGTGTGTCATATCCAAACCTCCTCATTTCTCTTTCGTTTTCCCGTTTGCTCCACCATCGGTTCCTTCTCAAGCCCCGTCGACGACGTTCTAAGCTTGAGAATTTCCATCGTTCAAAACTCGTGCTTCTACCATTCTGTCTCGATTAGTCTTCTTCATTCTCCTTAAGAATCAGTTTCACCGAAGGTTTATGCGTTTGGAGTTCAAACAATCGAAGAAGAACGAATGTGTTTTCTCGCGTACGGTCGGCCAGGTCGTACCCTCGGCACCAATACCACCTCTTCGTCACTCATCGTCCAGATCCCGCCTTTCTCAACAAGTCTCTCAATCGATCTTAATCATATACCCTTAAAGAGAGACCCACCAAAGGACGACAACTTTGAAGACGTTCTGGTCGAAGAATCTAACGCTCATTTCTCTTGTACGGTCGGCGTTACCGTACAAGGCCGTACCCGACGACCTCAGAAATGCTTCTCTGACCAAAATAACCATTTTCTTCTATCTCCCTCGACTAAATCTCTTATTTTAACCCAACTAAGAGCCTCATTAACTTTGGTAATATTTGTACACAGGGATTGAGAGTTCGACGAGCCGACCGGGCCTCCATCGACAACCATCAGCTATCATCTCTCTAAGAATGTTCTTTCCGTAAGGCCGTTTATCATGAACCAATTCTCCAAGGCACGCCAAGAGAGTCATTCTACACTTAGCCGAATATGATCGTTATACTCTCATGTGGTACCTTGTCGTTTCATTTATTTTCCTTTGCGTTTTGCCCATTTTTCATTTTCCCTCATTTTTCATCATTCCATCGCCACCCCTCGTCCATTTCCTTGACCTCACCGTCGTTCTCCTCCCTCCGCCATCAACCGCCGGTTCTGTTCCGATCATTCTGCTTCATTTACCTCAAGACTCACCCCTCAAAGTTTCACCCCCATCAGAGTTTGTTTGTGCGAGGAAGTCTCTCAAGGAAAACCTTGTACGGCCCGGAGAGGCCGTACCGTACGTGCCCGCCGACCCCATCGACCATCCTCGACCAGATCTCGCCATTTCGTCATTCCCTCTCGACTGATCTTCATCATCTCACACCTAAGAGAGACTCCAGCAAAGGCGTCAACTTTGGAGAAGATTCGGTCGAAGAAACACGCGTAACTTCTCCTCCGTACACCGGCATTCCGTAACGGCCGTATCAGACGCCCCCTACTTCAAATCCATCGACCAACGCTCTTCCTTTCTCACCTCTCTCTCGACTGTTCTTCTTCATATATATGTTTGGTCAACGAATAACGAATCTCACTTCATTTGATCGTAGGTTTAAGAGCTTTGGACGTTGAGGCCACTTCATCCTAGCCGGCCATCGACGGATCCATCTCCAAGGGCAGTTTCACGTAACTCAGCGTGTATCAAGGTGTATCTAGAGATCTTCATCCCTCTAGTGTTCCCTTTCGTTTTTACCATCATTTTCATCCTTTTGTTCCTACCATCGTTCCTGTTCGTTATCCGTCATACACGTTATCACAATCACTCCTCATTTAACCCAGGACTCACCCCCACAAATTTACGTCTCGATCAGAGTTTGTATGTACTAGGGAATCAACAAAGTTTGTCTTGTATGGCCCAACGAGGTCGTACCGTACGTATCCGGCGACCGCCATCGACAACCTCTAAACAGATATAGTCTTTTTGTCCATCTCGCACGATCGATCCTCCTCTTTAATCCTAAGAGGGAACGTCCCGTAAGGCGTCAACTTTGGAGGTTGTTTGGTCGAAGAAAATCTCTAGACGTCCGTTCTTACGACCGGTGTAGTCGTACACAGTCGTACTCGACGACCCCATTTTGAACCATCGACCATCTCTTTCCTTTCTCCTATTTTCTCTCGACGTTATTAATATTTTGAAGTTTAAGAGAGATATAACGAGTTTCACGTCATTTGGAAGAGCTATGAACTTAAGGCTGCCTCCCTCGTAGTCGGCCGCCATCTAGTTCATCTCCAAGGGCAATCATACGCCATCAGGGGTGTATCACTAAGGTGATGATCTGAGGTTTGATCTCATATTCTTGTCTATGGATAGCAGGAGGAGTTATGGCTGACCGGTTCGTTAAAAGTGCATCAGGGGCGTTAAATTGGTCTAAGGTAGAGAACTGGTCGAGTCTTGGTTCTCGTCTAGGTCGTGGTGGTTATAGATCAGCCCTTGGTCGTCTATCGATGTTAAAGTCCTCCATCGGGTCGTGGTGATCCACATGGATCGGTGTGTAAGGTTCAGGTCGTGGTCGTCGAGCAAGATAGACATCAGATCGATCAGGTCAGTTTGGTGCATGGTCGGCTTGGGCTTGGTCGGTTGAGGTGTTCTATAAAGGATCGGTCGGTTGGGTCAAGCATTTGGGTGGATTTGGTGGATGACTCGCCTCGGTTGGTCTACCAGGTGATCGGGAAGGTTTAGTCGGTTGAGACGGTCAATTGGGTGATGTGGCTCGGTGATCGGGAACGTTGGTCGGTTTATCGGGTTGGTGCGGTACATTGGGTGACTTTGGTCGATGGGTCGGCGAGGCGGCTTAGTCATCTGTTCGGGTAGATGCAGTAAGGTAGGTTGTCAATCAGGTCGGTGCATCGGGTCAAGATGGTCGACTGGTTGTTGAGTGGAATGGTCCAATGTTTTATATTCGTTCACCAGGTCATGCGGTCGACGATGTTGGTCGGTATGGTGCATCGGATCGATAGTCCTTGGTGCATGGTCTCGGTACATGTCTTGGCGGTCGGGTGTCGGGTGCGGTGAGGTAGGTTGATCGAGCGCATGTGGGTCGAGAGCTCGGTCCTGGGTCATCGTGTCGGTATGTATCAGTACGTGCGGCTAGGTGATCGCTTTGGTCGCGGTTGGTTGGTGTTGTAAGGACGCACGACTTGACTGATCGAGATGCATCAATGTGGGTTGTCGGGTCGGCATGTTCGTACCCGAGAGATGCGGTACGTGAGTCGCGGACGTGGTCGGCTGAGGCTTTCGGGTTGGTCGAGCGGTATGATCAAATGGTGCATCTCTGGAGGTGCCCGGCTGATCTGTTTTCGAAGGCGGTATGTGCTAGACTGATGCGGTATGTGATGTTGATGTCGGATCGGTAAGGTCTTGCATTGGCCTGGTACGTGTTTCCTCGATCCGAACGTTGTGTTTTTTTTAAGAGCGTCTTGTCATGTTTTGATCCATTTGAGACATTTTTGAGTGAGCCTGGCTTGCTCTGGGATAGGTGAGGTCATGACCTATGTCCTAAGACTAGGACTGGTCATGGCTCGGTACGGTACGGTCTGTGAGAGCATCGGTACTGTCAGTGGTACGCGATCGCGGCCGTCTTGAGTTCTTAGTTTTTTCTTCATCCGTCAGTGAGCCTTTGTCATTCTTGGCCTCTCCTAAGTTAGTTTAGTGCCTTGAGTAAGCGTGTGGTCCATGGTTGGATCGGAGTTCATCCTAGCTTGGCGTTTCTTTCGGTCTTCGAAGCTTGGAGAGTTCTTGGTAGTCTAGGCTCACGAGATTCTTTGATCCTTGACTCATGTGTATCATAAACTTCAAAAAGAACTTGAGATGAGTGAGTAGTGAACTTGCAAAAATGAAAAAAAAACTTAGATAATAGATCAATTCTAGATCCTAACGACTAAAAGTTCCCCGACTAGCATTATTCCGGGACTGAGTCGATATGCTCACAACCAAGATTCCCTACAAGGGAAGTCTATGCATGGGATTTTTGCCCCTATGCAAAGTTCCTCTTAGTTGCTCGCTCAACAAATGGTCCGGGTGTTCTCATGGGATTTTGCCCCTATGAGATGACATTGGATTATTGGCTAGATGATCAATCCTAGCCAAACATTACGCGTAGGTTGAGAGAAGACTCTTTAGCAACACTCTTTTGACTGAAACTCCATCATATCTAGATCACGGCTTCCTTGAAGGAAACTCCCTAGACCCAACTACCTACTACGCACACATGAATACTATTGAGATAGACATGTGTGGCATGGTGAATAAACAAGCAGGAAAACTAGTACAACAAGTAAGAGCAAGAATCCAAACTAGGTTAGCCATGAGTACTTAGAATGCACCGAAGAGAAGCTTGGTTTTACTAATTCAGTTTACTCACGGTCACAACCCTAAGAACAGATCTAAACTCTAATGAACTTGAGGTTTTAGCAGAGAAATCCGAAACATAAGCGAGAGCAACAAGCAAAGCAAAACAATCAAAGTAACTTGCGGTTCTTAAGCCTTGGATTCGAGGGAAACAAAGGCTTGGGCACACACAAGGATCACAAATAGTAGCAAAGCAATAGAGAGACTAGACAAAGCAGCAAAATGAAGCAAATAAACGTTTATTGAACTTGGGAAAAGAGTAAAAAACAACTCGGTAGAGTTTAAGGGACTCGAGCACAGTAAGACAAGATGTTCGACCTCTATTGTCTCCACACAAGAACCCTAAACTAAAACTAATCATCTAAAATCGTCCAAGCTCTCTAAAAGAGCTGAAAACTAAAGAATATATAGACTTGGGAGCAAAGGAATCCACCACATCTTTTACATACTCAGACAGACTCCAACGCATATTTCAAGCTAAAGATNTTTCAAGCTAAAGAGATCACAATAGTCAATTCGCTACGCCCCTACTCTTTAGACTGAGACTCGCCAACTTAACCAATGGCTTGGAAAACTCTATGGTGTACCGGTTGGGCCAACCTATGGTGTACCGGTTGTTATGCCAATAGCAGCGCCGGGCAGCTAAGTTGGTATGGAAGAACTGCTGCGCCGCGGGAAATCCTTCTCTATACAAGTTCTCGGACCAGGTTTTTGAACAAGTAANCAGATTAGTCAACATTTATATGTTTCGATGCAACAACAAGATGTTATTTGTAACAAGTAGTTTTGTTGGTTGGTTAATTGGTCACATTTTATTCATGAAATGGGTTGGATTGGTATTAGTCTGGAGATCTCTAATTCTATTGAGAGCTTTCAATCAAATTAGATTGTAAAGATGACCGACCTACAAGAAGACAAAAATAAAATTCCTAATTCCATTCTCTAAGACGAGTTATGCCACCCAAACCAACTGAGGGAAGTCGCATCCGTCCCATCGCAAGCACCTACAATGTCATGATCACATAGGTTTACCCTTTTTCTGCTGAAAAAGCTCGTCGATCCAAACAAATGAATCAAGAGGGGTAAGGCAGTCAAGCTACCTGCACATGTCTGGTCCAATCGTTTAGCCGCTCTGTCTACCACCTATCATACGACTTTCTAACATCATTTATTTTTCTGGTCGTTCCGCTCTGTCGATCGATGGTAGTATAAGAGATCTATAACCCCACGAAATTATTTACATAAGGGTTCCTGCTTCCTACCCATAGTTAGCAAGTATGACCCGGTAGTGAGAGGGGCTGATTGGGATTGTCGTTGGACCTGGCGAGCTAGGGTTCCCTTTAGCCAAAATGGCAATATCGCTCAAGACTTCCAATTTTTTGAGCTCGGAGAATATTGCCTTCCATTAATGTTGAGGAGTGCACGCAAAGGCTTGGTTTTTTCCATATTGCTTTGTGAGGGAGTCTTCTTGAAGATTCAGAAGTCAGGGTTGAACTAATCACGCATCTGATGGGCCTAAAAGGCCTTGGCCACCACTTGGGTGTTGCAATGATATGTGTGCGGCCTAGGTAAGGTGTATGGGGCTTTATAACTCCAAATGATGCATACATGGTGGCATTGGAAAGCAGACTCAAATATCTTTGTGTTCCTAATGGGCTCGTACAACGTTCTGATATGGGAATTGCTTCAATACATCAATCTTCACCGGCTATCAATCGGTTCCTTCGAGCACGTTTGCAAGAAATGATATTACTCTGAATCTATAACTCCAAATGGCATGAGGAAATATTCTTAGAAAACTAGACGTCTCTAGATTTTGTTTAAGCATATCCTTGCATCGTGGTCGTGTCTGGTTGGGAACTTGTGATTTTTCGTTCTTATCTCGGTTTAGACAATTTTAACGGTTTTCCACACAATGCACTCATTTTGGTCATAAACCTAAAATCTTGTAAAAACAACTAAAGAAATCCAATATCAAGTCAACAATAACACCAAAACCATCAGTAATATAGGCTATTGATATACTCGGTTTTTATCTTTATTTTAGTCTCGTCTTTCCCTCGGTTTTGTATATTTTCGGTCGTTTTAGAGTCTTTTAGGATAGCATTCATGTACATATTGCATCTCCAGGTGTTTAGAAAGACCGTGCAACATCCGGGTACAAAAAGGACGAAACCGAGTCAATTCCGGGAGTAAACCATGGTCAAAATCGACCACAGGCCAATCAATATCGGCCAGGCTGTGCCCAAGGAAGCAATATCGGCCAGAGACCAAGCAGTATCGGCCATGTGATGCTCAGGATTTCAATATCAGCCATGTGATGGCCGATATCCCAGTATCGGCCATGGTGCATCCAGTATCGGCCAGGCTGTGGCCGATATCGGCCATTCTTTTTGCCAAAAATAGACATTTTTCCCATGATTGCTCATCTATAAATACTCACCTCTTGTCACCATTTGCAATGGAATAAGATAGAGAGGGGTGACGTTTTTATGTGGTTAGAGAACATTTTAGTCTAGTTTCTCTTTAGTTTTAGATCTGGTTATTTTGTTGTAAGGAACCTTGCCTTAAGTTTTAATGAATCAGATCTTTGCTTGTTATTTGCTTTTTTCAGTTATGATTTGTGAGTAGATTCCTTTAGGTGATTGGTTAGGCTAGATCAGGGCATTGGGTCTATAGATCTGGTGTTCCGGGGTTTAAAACTACAAGTATCTTATGTGATAAGGTACTCTTAAGGCTTAATTGCAGTCCAGCCGGCTCAATCATGATCTAAACAAAGCTTCTAAACCCTAAATGGAATAGTTAGCTTTCAATTTCTGCCTTATTCAGTTCTAAATGATGTTCTTGATTGCCTAGATATGCAGACGCGAGAGCGC
>OVAO01000509.1:0-20698 GCA_900406285.1 Biscutella auriculata | reverse complement strand
AAATTTTGAAGTTTTGAGGTATCGTTTGGAATGCATGATACCTCAAATTTGAAAATTCGAGGTATTGTTTGAAGATGCCCTTAGAAGACGAATTTAGGATTTTCCATTTCAGGTAATAAAATGGAAAGTAGTAAGTATACAATGGATAGTGAAAAATGTCACTCGGAATACTTCTGACAAAAATGATATATTTGGGTAATAGAAAGTTTTAATAATTTGTGTCTAAAATGACTTTTGGAACAATGTGGAGATCATCAGTTAATAGCTTCTCATCGGTTCATTTTATTAAAAAAAGTGAGAATTTTTAAAATGGTTATTTTTATTTTATGTGTAGTTAGATTTTTAATATTCATTTTTATATATTTAAGGGGTTTTTGGTATTAATCCAATTTTAATCTTGAGTTAAATCTAAATATGTTTTGTCTACGTGTATCTGGATCAGACCACGTCTTATAGATCTAGAACACGTCTGTTATGTCTACGTGTAATCTGATCAGAAAACGTCTTATGGATTCAGAAAAAGTTAGAGGTAATTAACAAAGCAAGTCAAAATACATGTTCAGGACGTACTCTAGATCCAGAAGAAGTTATAAGTAATTAACAAAGCAAGCCAGAATACATGTTATAGATCCAAAATACGTGCTCTGGACATACTCTGGATCCAGAAGAAGTTAGAGATAATTAACAAAGCAAGCCAAAACACGTATTCTGGATCGCCAAAACACGTATTCTGATCCAGAAAACGTGTTATGGACGTACTTTGAATCAAGAAGAAGTTAGAGGTAATTAACAAAGCAAACCATAATACGTGTTATGTATCCAGAATACATGTTTTGGACGTACTCTGGATCCAGAAGAAGTTAGAGGTAATTAACAAAGCAAGCCAGAATACGTGTTTTGGACGTACTCTAGATCTAGAAGAAGTTATAGGTAATTAACAAAGCAAGCCAGAACACGTATTCTGGATCCAGAAAACGTGTTATGGTTTACTTTATTAATTACCTCTAACTTATTCTGGATACAGGAATACGTCCAGAAAATAAATTCTCGATCCAGAACACGTATTCTGGATCCAGAACATGTTTCTCTGTTTCTTGTTCGAATTCACGTAATTGGAGACGTAGGGTTATCTGGATTCGAAGTATAGCAGACATATATCAGAGTTCTTGCGTAAATGGAGTTGAATTGACATGGTTTATAACCGAATTCGATCGAGTTTCTTGCGAGTTGGTTCCAAAGATCGAAATATCGTGAATCAACAGACAAAAATCGGAATGCAAGAACAATAAACTGAAAAAAGAACTGAAAGAACACGAGAAAACAGAGCAGTTCGCACGAGGAAGAAGGAGATGATCGTGGTTATCAAAATTATGTTGATATGAATTGCCATAATTAATTAGTTAATTAAGTAGACTTGCCTAAAAAAATAGATACGAAATTTGTCTAGATTGTTTTTTTCTTGTTTTAATGTCTGATTTTTAATTAAAACTCTTAAAACATTCACTAAGGTTAATTTAGTCATATTATGAGCAAAATATGTGAAAAGTCTAATTGCACAAATACAAGGTAAATGTGTCATTTTTTAGCAATTCTATCTTTAAAAAATGTCCATATCGTATAAATATTCAATTCCGAAAAATGTTACTGATAAACCTCTACAATTTTCTTTAAGTAAATCGTATAAATGTTCAAATCTGAGAAATATTATTAGTTCAATGGCTATTTGTTGGCAACACCATTCATGAAGTAGAAGTTTCAATTTTTTTATGAGAACATTGATTCTTCCTCTTATTTAAAAGAGTTTGGACTATCAGGTCGACCAGGTTACTGGTCGAAAGTAAACATTGGTATTTCCAAATCCACTTATTTAAATTATTCATGAATTAACGTTTATGTTTTAAAACACCAAAGTTTATAAAATATTCGGAATATCAATTATAATATATTCATTTGATATATTGGTTTTTTTATTTGTCAACAATATATGTAATATGTAGGATTCAATTTCGAAGTAATATAGTGATTGCACTACCACAAACCACTAATTACATATCCGAGTTTATATTGATTTAGATGTAATAAGTATCTCCATATTTTCGAAAAAAGTTTCTAATAATATCTCTTTATGCCTAAAAACCAATAATCAACAAATCTGAAAAGTCTCTAGTATTGAAACTTTTAGCTTTGAAATTCAGTATTGAAGTTTTACGGTTTGTGTATTATGAGATGATTGAAATATGAGGACGAAGTTATCTTTTTCTTTTATGCTTTTGACATTGAACTTTCATCGTAAGAATAAGTTTTTTTGTGAGTAATTATCATCAGCGAAAAAGAGCAAATCACAACTATCCAAGATTCAAATATATCTTGAAATTTATCTAGAATAAAAAACAAGTTTATCTAGGAAACAGAAAAACAAAAATCATCATGAGTTATAAAAGGAGAGCTATGGCAAACAAATCTATCATCGATTTAGGCGAATACAAAGGTTAAGAAAGTAGTGCAAGTTAAATCACTCAAGGGTTAAAAATATTGAGAGATCCTTTTGTGAGGTTTGTTGAAGTTCAAAGATATCCAAACATAATATAACTTCGAGATTTATTTTTGAGGTTGTTTCAGAAAATCTGTTTCATCTCAAACGGATTTGAGATCATTGTTTTGTTTATGTTTTCTTATAATCTATTGAAATTGATTTAGAAGAAAATGTGTGCAACAAGTCTTTAAGGTTTTAATTTCAATTGATATCAGAGTAAGGACTTGTGTCAAAATCATGGAAAACTATAGAGAGATACTTGCTTTATCCAAACAACTGGTTTTTGATCCAAATAATTATGGCTTTTGGAAGGTGTGAATGTGTGCAAACATCAAAAATATTGACGAAGACGCATAGACTGTTGTTGAAGATGGATGGGAGGAACCCACCACAAGAACAACGACCGACAAAATCCTAAACCAAAGTCCGAATGGACGGAAGAAGACAAAAGAATGACGAAGTTTAATTCTAAAGCATTGTCGGCAATCTTTCGTGCAGTTGAGCGAAATCAGTTTAAATCAATACAAGGATGCGAAACAACTACAAAAGCTTGGGACACTCTGGAAACTGTATTCAAAGGAATGTCGAATGTGAAGAGATTACAGATCAATATGATAGCATCTAAGTCTAAGAATGTCAAGATGGAAGACAATGAGTATATTTATTAACTTAGTGCATAACTGGCCTCTATAGCCAATGAAGCTCAAGTTCAGGGTAAAAAATATAAGGAAAAAAAGCTGGTTAATAAACTATTAAGGTGTCTCCCGAAAAAATTTACAACATATAAGGTCGCCACGTATGTAGCTCTAAACACAAATGAGTTAAGGTTTGAAGAAATTGTAGGGATGCTTCAAGCTATTGAGATGGAGATAGAAGTACCAAAAAGGCAAAAGAGTATCACATCAGTTACTGAGACATAGTCAGAGGAATAAACAAATGATGTGGTGATGTTAGTAAAAAGATTCGATCAAGCTCTTAAACGATTTGAGAAAGGGTGAAAACGTTTTAGAGAAAACAGAGAGTATTCAGAAAGAGAAAAAACAAAAAAATGGAGATTCATGGTTTTGAATGCAAAGGCATTGGTCATATGAAAAGAAAATGTCCTATGATAAAGAGAAGGGAGTTTCAATGCTTTTAGTGTAAGAGATTTGGACATCTTCAAAGTGAGTGTGTTATTGAGACCAAGAAAAAGGAAGAGAATTCCATAGTCAGTCTGGAAGAGGAGACTTCAGAAGAAGAAATCGATGAAGAAGATGTGAATAATTTTGTTACTTTCTTGAGAATTACTGAAATAACAAGTGAGAGTGAGTCATCTGACTAAGACATTGACGAAAATATGGATATAGTAGTTGAATATAAGGTGATGTGTGATACATTACTCAAAATAAGTAGGAAAAATCAAAGTCTAACAAAAGAAAAGAATGAACAAGCACTAGTCATAGAGAAACTACGAGAGGAGTTGAACATCGAACAAGAGAAAACAATTCAAGTTACAAACTGAACTTGACGACCATATTAAAAAGATCAGAATGCTAAATACAAGAACGAAGGAGCTAGACAAAATTCTGACTACAGGAAGAACATGAAAACGTACAATGGAATTGGGTACACATGACGCAGTAAAATAAGTACTTGTGGAAGTACAAGCAATAAAATCGTAGAAGATGTCAGGGCCGGTAGAAGATATGAATGTTACTATTGTGGAAGGGCATGACACATAAGAGCCTATTATTATAAATACAAATAAAAGATAGCACTTATGTGGAAACAACAAAAGCTGCATCAGAACAGAGCACGTCATTTTCAATGTTCGGTTAACAAACGGGATCTCTACTAAAAATATAAAAATATACTAGTATGAACTGTCATACGAGGCTTACTTCACAAATAAGATTAGGCAAAACCTGATATTTTGACAGCGACTGCTCCAGAAACATGACATGAAATGAAAAATATCTTGAGAAGATAAAAAATATTAGAGGAGGGAGTGTGACGTTTGGAGATGGAAGACAAGAAAAAATTACAGGAAAACGAAAAAGTAAAATTTCAAAAGTTTAAAAATGAATGAATGTCTATCTTGTAGAAGGGTTAAAAACTAATCTCATAAGCGTGAATCAACTATGCAATCAAGCAATGGAAATAACTTTCACACAAACAAGATGTCAAGCCTAAACAAGAATGTAATTACAGTTCTGAGAGGCGAGCGAAGAATTTTTTTGCTATAAATGGATTGATGAACCCAAGTGCTTAAGTGCAAATGGCAACATCAACATATGGCATCAAAAACTTGGACACATGAATACTCGAAATCTGCCTACCTTAATCAACCATGCCATAGTTCGAAGGATACCAAAAGTGAAGAAGAAAAAAATGGAAGTTGTTTGTGGAGCTTGTATCTAAGGGAAGCAAGTAAAGGTTCCACACAAAAATGTACCAAAAATTCAAACGAGTGTGTCTTTGGATTTAATACATATGGATTTCATGAGTCCAATGCAAACTGAAAGTGGTGGAGGAAAGAAATACGTTTTTGCATTAGTTGATGACTTTACATGGTATTTATGGGAACTCTTTCTGAGAGGAAAATCTGAAACTACTCAAAGCTTTAAAATATGAACCATTCAGTTAATAAATGAAAAATGAAGAAACAAGAGGTTTAGAAGTGATTATGGTGGAGAGTTTCAAAATGAAATTATAATTAGCTTACGTGAAAAACAAGGCATACAACACCAATTCTCAGCACCTAGAACTCCTCAGCAAAATGGCATGGTCGAACGAAAGAACACAAGAAATGGCACGTCAATGATTCACAGGAATAACATTTCACAACGGTTTTATGCAGAAGCAGTAAGCACGACATGCTTCATCATTAAATAAATATATGTGCGCAAGGGAACGACCAAGATTCCATATGAACTTAGAAAAGGAAAGAAAACTATAATGTGATTATATGAGCATGAAAAGCCTCAAGTTGGGCGCTATAAGAGGAGTATTAAGCAACTTTGTAGCTGACCTCATAGAAGGACTTGAGCCGCACATGAAGACTATTTTAGAGAGACTTGAAAATCATTTGCAACACTTGAAGCTTAATGGAGATTATTCAAGTCATCATTGCCTTGAATCTCAAGTGGTGGTTCACCTTAGTGGTGTCCAAAGCATTCCTTTACGTAGGTTCAGGTTTGTCCCAAAGGGTTTACCGAACATGGTTTTAACGAGGCTAAGTTGGGCACGTTCTGGTTGTCTAAGTATGAATCACGAGGATAAGCGGAGCACTAATACCGGTCGTCCATATCGGTCTCCTCACACTCATACATCTGTATCGGTCAGCCGTATCGGTGACCCTAGACTGATACCCGAAGAAGAAGAGTGGTCAGACCCGCGTGAAAGCACCATACCGACGTATCGTACCGGACAACCAGATTGGTACCTCAAGAGGAAGAATGGTCGGATCCGTCCCGGTGTGCATACCGACCATCCCAGAAAAGTACCAATCTTTGTGAGTCGAAGCATTTCATACCAGTCATATATATTGGCGCTATTAGACCGGTACCCGTCACTGTGAAGACGCTCTTTCCATATCGGCGCCTATACCGATCATATTTTTCCGGTACCGATGTAAAAGTTGCTTCATTTGCTCGTTTTAAGCCCATTTGTTAGGTTCCTCTTGTTCTTTTTGCCTTCAGTATTTAAACTCTCTTGTATGTTTCATTGCAACTTAGTCATTGTTTTTAAAGAAAAGAGTTTCATCTCTCTACGATGGCTCATCTTCTCCCTAGTGTGTCATATCTAGGTTGAAGCCCCTTTGGTGTGTAATATCCAAATGACTTTGGTGTATTAAAAGTCTCTCCATTGCTCTTGTGGAACATTCGATCCGCTCCATCTCCATCTCACCTTTATTCCACCGCCACCTTCAACTCCATCTCCATCAAACCTCCATCTTAAACCTTCTTCAACCGCCATCTCCATCCCCCTAACCATTTTGGTTTCAGTTTCATTTATATCTACTCAAAGCAGTGTTCTTTCCTTGGGGAGAAGTATATGATGTTGTATCGGAGCCACTTTAAGAAGATCTAGCTTTACAAAACAATGAGTTCTTCATCTCTATCTCTAGAATCTTTTTTTATATCTATCTTGTTCTTTGTTTCTGTTTTTAAAAAGAAAACCCAAATTTTTTTTTATATGTTTTGCTGTGTTTCTTGTAGATTTTGTTTTTTAAACTCAAAAACCCAAAAAGATTTGATCTTTCTTTAGTTTTTGTCATTTTTGTTCTTAGATCTAAGAGAGAAACTTAAAAAGTTTCAATCTTTTATCTTGTTCTTGTGTTTTTTTGTTGATACTAGTTTGATCTTTTGATCTTGTATTTTGCTTGTGTGTTCTGTGTTATTGGTTTGTTTCAAAACTTATTTCTGGATTGGTGTCACTGGTTTTCGTGTAAGGAGAAAGAAGAAGAAGTCTCTAGATCATTGGAGAGAATTGACAAAGGAAAATCAAAGATTTTTTAATTTCGTTAGGTCGTACCGGTCACCATACCCCGGTATCGACCCTAGTATCGATTACCCGACGACCGGACCAAATGGTCTACGCGTCTCTCTCGACCGTTTTGTGCGGTAGCCTTTCTGTCGCATTGTCCTTCGATGTTTCCCTCCTTGTACCGGTCACATTCACTGATACCCACGCTGATACCTCCATACCGGTTAGATTCGACTGGTACCTCTCATCAGTATGAACCCGAGAGCAGACCAAGAACTTTTATCAGTCCAACTAGGCCGATACCCATCCTGATACACCCATATCGGTCAGAATCGACTGTTACCACTCTCCGGTATCAACCGTCACCCATTCCAGAAACATATACCAAGTCAGTCTAGACCGCAACACCTCATCGGTATCATGGCTGGAGACGAAAAAGTGAACCTTTGATACAACAAATCATGAGTCAGCTCAATCCTCACAAATCATGAGTCAGCTCAATCCTCGAGACAAGCAGTACCTTCAAGATTTTGAGAAGACGATAGAGCAAGTCATCAACAAGAATCTAGAGGCCATGAGACAAGAAGGCATCCTTTGTGCAAGGCCTAAGAGCAATAGAGAGAAGAAGTAACAACGGTCCAAAGAGATTGTTTCTTAATGGTTCAATTCTCTCAAGGACTTGGACAAGGAAGAGGATGAAAAGAAGATGTTAAGGACCGAGTTTGTTTGATCAAACCGAACAAAGGATCTAAGACATATCAATCTGAACACTTGTTCATCTCTAAACCTAAAATCCTTAATCATGATTGTGCTAATGTTTGTTTGAACCAACACTCCTTTTCGAAAAGAGTTAAGAAAGTTTAGGTCATGGAGAAGGAAAATGAGCATCTAAGGAAATAATGGGATTTGTTGATCAAGAAAACCAAGTTGTAGAGCCTTTTGTCAAAGTGCTAGAAGTTGAAGAATAAGGAGTTAATACGAGGAGAATAGGAGTTGTTGATGAAGAACCTGAACCTTTGGAGTGTGCTCAAAACAACATGAGACCTATATTGAAGCCACCCGACCGTGGAGATCCTTGGCTAGCTAAAGAAACCGCACAACAGTGGGAGTCTCAATCACTCCTCACGGCTTTGGAGCCTCCACGAATCAAGAAGAGATCTTGTTGCTCCAGTCTACACTAGTCCCCTCCGCATACCCACTTATCTCTCTGCCTAAACTCTTTACTCTTGATTTTACTAATGTTATCTTTGATCCATATTCTTTTGCGAAAAGAGTAGTAGAAGTTTCAGGTCTTCAAAAAAGTGTAACATCTACGGAGACAAGTTTGATCACGTTCTCAACTCGACAAGGAGTTCGTTCACACTTGGAGCAACAAACACTCAGTTTCGGTCTATTTCGAGCCCCAAACCAGTCCCAGGATAACATGAGCTGGTCATTGATGGACCTCTTCATACTTGGAAGGTCCCAAGCTTTCATTTGGCGACCTAGAGAACTTCATCCGATTGTACCAGTCGAGCCTACCTCCCACCAGCGACCTAACTGCTCGACCGCCCCAAGTGTACCGATCGACCACTCTGTGAGCACCGCCTCGACCGCAACTATAACAGTAGACCGTCTAGACCTTACTGTCTCGAATGCTCCCATTCAGCAACGACCCATTGTCGCACCAACTTGGAGCGAAGGAGTTGACATCATGAGACACCATCTTTCTCATGGGTTGATCTGAGACATCACCCACACGAATTAGCCATTTCTAACCCTTTCCTTATTCAATTTGAACTTAGCTAATAACATATATTACATTGACTTGGGATTGATGTTGATGATTCCATATTTTAGTCTTTATTCCTTTGCTAATATAATTGACAAAATTTCAGGTTTTGAGAGAGGAGAATAACATTCCTTAGAGCCTATTTATGCCTTGCTCAATGAGGAAGAAGGAGGAGTATCTACACATACCATGATATACCTTAATCAAGAAGTCGAGCACTTGGAAGGGGTCTAAAGGGATATGAGAATTTTGCTTAAGTTATTCAACTGTGGAGATCATTTGTTAGGTAGAGGAGCCACCCCACATATGGAGTCTCAAGCTCTCACTCACGGCCTTGAAGCCTCCACAACTCATGAGGAGACCTTAGCAAGACCACAACCAGCCCCTCATTGGATCATCAAGACCGCCATCGTAAGATGTTAATTATCTCATGGGTAGACTCGAGACGTCATCCTTTCGGCTAAGCCAATTCTTTCCTTTCTCTTAGTCAGTTTATGCTTAACTTTGACATTGATGATATTATTGACTTGGGATTGATAATGACGCAATCTTTTATTTGGGAATCCGAAATTCATTGTAGTATCATCTTATTAGAGTTTGGTTCCTTTGTCATGTTGGATATTCACCCTTGTAGGTAAAACGAATTTGAGGTAAAATCTTTTTGAAGAGAGGGTGGATGATATGAGCATAACAAGCCTAGAGCTAGAGGAGGAGTATTGAGCAAGTTTATAGTTGAGCTCGCAGAAGGACTTGAGCCGCACATGAAGACTACTTTGGAGAGACTTGAAGATCATTTGCAACACTTAAAGCTTAATGGAGATCATTCAAGTGATCGTGGCCTTGAAGCTCAAGTGGTGGTTCACCTTAGTGGTGTCCAAATTAGCACTATTTTTCCTAGGTTCGGATTTGTCCCAAAGGGTTTACTGAACCGGGTTTTAACGAGGCTAAGTTGGACAATTTCTGGTTGCCTAAGTGTGACACGAGGATAAGCGGAGCACCAATATCGGTCGTCATATCGGTCTCCTCACACCGATACATCTATATTGGTCAGCCGTATCGGTGATCCTAGACCCACGTGAAAGCACCATACCGGCGTATCATACCCACTGTCCAAGATTGGTACCTCAAGAGGAAGAAGGGTCGGATCCGTCCCGGTGTGCATACCGACCATCCCAGACATGTACCGGTCTCTGTCAGTCGAAACATTTCATACCGGTATAAAAAATCCCTCTCTCTCTCCCGATAGACAATTCTCTCCAAACCTTGGTCCTCGACATCTGCTATCGATGGTGGCCGACGACGGTCCCTTTTTCTTGTTGTCTGTCTTGAAATGAGTTCCCACCATCAATTCTATGTTTAACGAGAGTTTTGAGGTTGGGGTGCGCGCGGCTTGGCTCTAACTCTTGTAGAGACGATGGATCCGCTGGTGATTCGTCTCGTCTGAATTTCGTTTTGTCTCTTCCTTGTGTCGGGTTAGCATGGGGTTCCTCTTCAAGGACGGGTACTGTCGTGAATTAAGAGTTAAAATGCGCAAATTTTGGCGAGTCAAATCTCTCATTTTTAATCATTGACCTTGAATCGGATTATCCTTGTGTTAGTCTAGTGCTTATGGTGGCTTGTAGTGGATTATAGCTGCTCAACAATCATAATCGAATTGGTTAGCTAGAGAAGTAACAACTTAGAAGAAGTTTAGATAGAAGGGTCGATCATTCTGTTTTGGTCTAGGGTCTTGATGCTCTAGAGTCTAGGATCTTTGGTTGTTATCAGAATCCCAATTTGATGTCTTTTTTTTGAGTTTTGACTATCGCAACATTCTAAACTTTCAGGTTGAAGCACCCTTGGACTCAACAAAAAAACTATCAAGATTGATATATGAACACAAGTACGAAGAATCTTTTCACTTGGGGTCTACAGAGAAGCAATGTCTCTAGTGTATCATGGTTTTGCTCACATGTGGATCTTCGTGGACTACTAACGATCAATCCACTTCCGATGAGCCAAGGCGTGCTTCTTTCACTGCTACAACAGCTAGCCTGCGACATCAACAAGGATACATCCCGCAAGCTATCATGGATGATTGATGTAGTAGTAGCCTTTAACCCGACTGATAGAGATGATTGCGGTCCACTCTCGTCCAATCTTTGAACAAGTCTATCAAATTCTAAATCACCATCATAACGCACCAGGCAGCGACGTCTCTGCCATTAGATTTATGATGCATGTCATCAACTCCATGCTTATGGGCTGCAAATGACATCTCTTCTTGTTCGTTGCTTATATAAAACAGAGGGTAATACAACAATCACTTGCTCTTTTTTTGTATTTATACATTTTGTTAGGTTTTTATTCGTTTCCATTTTTGCTCTGAATTTTTTTGTTTCAACTTTTTTTTTTTTCATCTTTCTTTCAAATATAAAATATGGTTATTTCATATGGACGTCTACTACTATATCTAAAAACCAAATCATTGTTTGGATCTTATGGTTGGATGTCATGTTGACGTATATGAATCATAAAATTTTAGATATTTAAATGTGTAAAACGAGAACTAAGAGAATTTATTTACAATTGCAAACAATTTTTTATGAAATTATGCGATAACCAAATATTTGTAGATTGACTTTTATTGACCAAACACAATCTTCTAACCACATATCAATGAATTTAATTTGTCAAGTGGGTGCTCGGGAATAAGAGATCTGGCCACATATTAGTGAATTTAAAAACTAAAACATGAACATTAATCGATGTATATGAATCATAAGATTTTATATACTTGGATGTGCAAAACGAGAATTTGAGAATTTATTTACAATTGCAAAGAATTTTTTTTAATGAAATTATGCGATTACCAAATATTTGTAGATTGACTTGTATTGACCGAACACAATCTATTAACCACATATCAATGAATTTAATTTGTTAAACGTGTGGTCGGGAATAAGAGAATCTACCACATATCGGTGAATTTAAAAACTAAAATGTGAACATTAATCAATGTATATGAATCATAAAATTTTAGATATTTGCATGTGCAAAACGAGAATTAAGAGAAATTGTTTATAATTGCAAATAATTTTTTATATGTAATAATGTGATTACCAAATTTTATTAGACTGACTAGTATTGACCGAACACAATCTATTAACCACATATCAATGAATTTAATTTGTAAAGCGTGTGGTCGGGAATAAGAGAATTGACCACATATCAGTGAATTTAAAAATTAAATGATGAACATTAATCGATGTATATTAAATCATAAATTTGTAGATATTTGGATGTGCAAAACGAGAATTAAGAGAATTTGTTTACAATTGCAAACAAGTTTTTGTATGAAATTATGCGATTACCAAATTTTAGTAGATTGACTTGTATTGACCGAACACAATCTATTAACCACATATCAATGAATTGAATTTGTAAAGCGTATGGTTGGAAATAAGAGAATTGACCACATATCAGTTAATTTAAAAATTAAGACGTGAATAGTAATCGATGTATATGAATTATAAAATTTTATATATTTGGATGTGCAAAACAAGAATTAAGAGAATTTGTTTAATAATATCTCACAATCTTCTGGTATGTAGAACCATCTAGCCCAAAAATAAGGTTCTACATTAATTGCTTCAAAATTTTCAATAATTTTTGCTATATAATTTGCCTTCCCTTCTTCCGCCTGCATCAGATTATACAAAACATGGTAAAATTGAGGGAGATTTGTCCGTAAAGGCAGTTTTTGAAAAGTAATTGTTCAATATGTCACTTTAGAATCTCTTAGCAATTCGCGTGAGTTGTTGTGTTGTAGGAATAAAATTTCATAAGAAGAAAAGACGAAAATGTCCTTTTTAAGTTTGATAGATATCATTGTGTCTTTAATTGTTAGTCATTAGATCGTGTACTATTGTTTAATAATCTGAGGGCTCTGATTGATCCAATTAAAAATATTTAACATATAGTTTGTATTTGTAAAAGTTATCAGGAGACTTCCGATGGATAACACAATTGTCCGTTGTATAGTTTATGGAGAAATGTGTTTATCTAGATCTTTGTGTTTATCTAGATCTTATGATGAGTTTAGAAAGAGACTATTTGGTGGAGAGAGACAAGAGCACTGGAAGAGGGCTCGACCAAATCTCTGGAGAAGACCTCAGTCAAATTTGAGAACAACTCAGAAGAAGTTGCTGTAATTCATTGGTAACACTCTTTTTTGTCGGTTTTACAAAATATCAAGTTCTCTGTTTTTGTCGGTCTGACCAAATATCAAAAACGAGTTAGTAAAGTTCACGTTGCTGATAGTTAACGAATCATCTACTGACCACAAATCCGCGAATTCCAGATCAAAAATACAAATCCGCAAATTCGAGATCGGAAATACAAATCATCTATTGACCACAAATCCGCGAATTCCAAATAAGAAATACAAATATGTAATAAGGTATCACGTGAGAAAGCATTTTTAGTGACCGCAAATACGTGATTTTGAGAATATCATTTATAATTATTGTCTTAGGTGAATAGTGAAGAAAATTATTGAAGTTTATAACATGTTTTTGTTTTGGGTGGCACAATTATCGGTTTATGAAACACTTTATGGTTTGACCACAAATCTGTAAATTTCATATTACTGTCAGCAATGACTAGATTCGAAGTTTCAGATGACTGATCACAAATCCATAATTTTGGAGTTTGCTAAAAGAAATACGTAAAGTGTCAATTCGCCAACCATTGTTTCCCCAACCATGAATTCGATGACATTAACTTACAATGTTAAAGTTGCAACTTTGATCTTGAGGATTTTGGCAGGTTTCAGTTGACTTAAGATGTGCTTGCTGGCTATCAAATTGCTGCCAGGGAATTCATGTGTAATGAGAATTTTGAATGCAGTTAAACTTGTATATGGGTGCGTTGAGCGTGTGATGATACCTCCATTGAATCATTGGATAAGTCATCTTCAGTATTTGTTGCCCGATCTTGGCGTTGCTGCTCGCCAAATGTGAATTGCGTTGTAATGACAACATATTTATGAAATTATGTCATTAAAAATGGTAACCATGAATTCGGAGACCGATTACAACTTACCAGGTTCAAGTTGTAGCTTTGATCTTCAAAATCTGGGTGTAGGAGTGCCTGAAATGTTGGAGAAATACAAAACGGAAGAGAAATTAATGTGTTAGCGATGACAATATGTAATATATAACTGTTTGTATGGTAGGAGATTACCAAAACTGAATTGAAAACAAGAACACGTACAGACGCGAAGGAAAAAAAAGGTTGCAGATTTACGTTGGTGAGTCATTACGATTCTAGATGCATAGTTCGAGTCAGGGTAAGTGAGAAGAAAATATAAAATTAGAAATAGCTACAGAGGTTTAGTTAAAGTCAATTTGGTAATGACACATTGAGAAATTGTCCAAGTTCAGCAAAGTGTCATATTGGACAATAAATTCGAATAAAGTGTCATATTGGACAATAAGTTCTAAAATTGACAAACTTAAAATCCGAAACAGTGATAGAGGTTGATAAATTAAGCTCAATTTATTTAGAAAACACGATTAATATTCACGTCTTAACAGAAAATCAAGAAAACAATCCAGTATTTTAAAGTCAGAAATAGAAAACCTATGAGATATGTATTGTAACATAGACATTGTCATCAAGATTGAAAAGAACTCCATCGACATTAACTTGGTGGTAATGAGGCTTCGTCTGCAATCTCTCTTCCTTGCCATTGTGTTGAGACCACGAAGATAGATTGGTGTTTAACTATGCCCAATTAATTAAAATCAACTGTTAAAATCTGTATGACCAGATCATGAAAGCACCAAACCCAATCCAAAAGTTACTGGGATCTATGATATATGATTAGGTAATTTTCCAAATAGAGTAAAATAAACAAACGAGATCCGAAAATAAATGTACTTTATGATGAAGACAACCCAAATCATAGAGAAAGCTAAATCTACGGTCTCAAATTGGTCTATAGTAATTAACAAATAGACACACAACACACATACAAAACAAAACGTTAATTTGAAGTGATGTATTGATTCAATCATCAATGAAGATACAAATTCACATTGAAAGCTAACCTCTTTGGTCTGAGAATCTGATGGAGCAGCTACGAGATTTTCCATATGAATAAGGAATCACTTCTCAAAAGCAAATACCAGAATCTTAAGTTTTTCCGATGAGAGCCAATGTTACTAGTGGTAATGATGCTTCGCCTGCAATCTCTCTTCCTTGCCACTGTGTTGACAACACCAAGATAGATAAGCAACAAAATCAAAAGAAAAGCGAATAAAAAAGAGAAAGAAGTATTAGAATAATACCATCATTCTCTTATGGTAGTTAGTATATTCTCTTTTAGACTTTCCTTGTACAAAACCCTATACTTGTACTATATAATCCATGTACCTAATGTGAATAATAATCAAGCAATTCTATTACTATAACATGGTATCAGAGCCGTTCTAGGTCTGAACCTCTCTTTTCAAATGTCCTCTGTTTCCTAAGCCTCTCTTCTTCTTCTCCTCTTGCTCTCTGCGTCTCAGTTCTATTGCTCCTCTTGCTTTCTCCTCAATCTCTATTACTATGTCTGACTCTACGGTAGAGAGAACATCCATTTTCAATAACCAGAATCCTCGGAGCACTCTGCTCACCGTTAACATGTCCGGAATCACCAAGCTAACCACGACCAATTACCTCATGTGGAGCCGGCAGGTTCGTGCGTTGCTTGAAGGCCACGAGCTCCATCAATTCCTTGATGGGTCTCATGATCTACCTCCTGCGACAATCGTCACTGATGGTGTTACAAGCCCCAATCCAAACTTTCCTCCCTGGCGTCGTCAAGATCGACTGCTCTATAGCGCCATCATAGGTAAGATCACTATTTCGGTTCAGTCAGTGGTGTCTATGGCCACCACCACGCAGCAGGTGTGGGAGACTCTCTCGAAAACCTTTGGCAACCCCACTCGTGGCCACATCAAGCAAATCAAGTTCCAAATCAGAACGTGTGTGAAAGGCTCGAAGACGATAAGTGAGTATCTTCGGGAACTCAAATCAAAATCAGATGATCTTGCTCTATTAGGGAAACCTATGGACGCTGAAGATCTCATCGAGCAAGTGTTAGCTGGTCTTCCAGAGGAGTATAAGTCGGAGGTCGATGCAGTGAATGCTCGAGACAGTCTTATTTCATTCACTGAGCTTCATGAGAAGCTAATTAATCGGGAAGCCATGGTGTTGTGTTCTGAATCCGCGTCGGTGCACCCAGTTGTTGCTCATGCCACCGAGTCTCGTCCAAAACAGCAGCATCACAACTCCAATTATCAAACACAGAGACCGGCGAACAACAACAACTCTCAGCAGGGGCATCGCTACAACAACAGTGGTAATGCTGGAGGGTCTCAACGTGGTTCAAAACCTTACTTGGGTCGTTGCCAAGCCTGTGGTACTCAAGGCCATAGTGCCAAGTACTGCCCCGACTTCACCATGGTCTGTGGCTACACTCAGCGCCAAGGTTTTTCCACCATGAATCACACGCCACAGTGGCAACCGACGGGAGTTCCTCAGTCGTGGCAGCCTCGAGAAAATGCAGCCATGCTTTCTGACTCCTCTACTTGGCTGGTCGACTCTGCAGCATCACACCACATGACCTCCGACTTGGTGAATCTCTCCGTTCATGCCCCATATGATGGAGGAGATGATGTGTTACTTGGCGATGGCTCCGCTTTGCCAATAACACACACGGGTTCCTTCTCAACTCCCTCTTTTACTTCACCTTTCTTGATCAATAAAATATTATGTGTTCCTTCTCTTGACAAAAATCTCATCTCTGTGTTTCAGTTATGCAAATCTAATGATGTTTCGGTTACCTTTACACCAACATTTTTCCAGGTCAGAGATATGGACACGGGAACGCTTCGTCTGGAAGGAGTGCCTAAGAACGGCATGTATGAATGGCCGAAAGTTGCTAATTCGCCTAGGCCTTTGCTTGCTTTTGCTTTTGTTGCTAAAACTTCTCTTTTAGATTGGCATGCCCGTTTGGGACATCCAGCTTTTCCGATTCTTCGTAAAACAATTTCAGTTTTTGATTTACCAATTTCGTCGAATGGTTTACTATCTCAGCCTTGCAATCCGCGTTCTATTAATAAAATGCACAAGTTACCGTTTTCAGTCTCGACTTTGCACACCTCGTTTCCGCTTGAAATCGTTTTCTCCGATGTCTGGACATCACCAATAATTTCGATTGATGGGTTTAAGTACTACGTGATTTTTGTTGACCATTTTACTCGGTACACTTGGATTTATCGTTTAAAAAGAAAATCTCAGGTTCATGATACGTTTAAGAAGTTCAAAGTCTTGGTTGAAAATCCATTTCAGCTCAAACTTCAGACTCTCTACATAGAAAATGGGGGTGAATATATTGGGATGCGAGAGTTTCTTGCCTCTCAAGGAATCTCGCACATGACCTCACCTCCCTATACGCCAGAGAATAATGGGCTTCCTGAGCGTCGTCATCGACATATAGTCGAAACAGGCTTGACTCTTATGTCTCATGCGTCTATGCCGAAAGCATATTGGCCTTATGCCTTTGCCACTGTTGTCTTCCTAATTAACCGTATGCCTGCTCCGGTTTTGGATTTTACAACTCCTTTTCAAAACCTCTTTGGTCACTCTGCTAATTATGAAAAATTGCGTGTTTTTGGATGCTTATGTTTTCCTTGGATTCGCCCTTATCAGTCTCATAAACTTGATGATCGATCGACGCCATGTGTGTTTCTTGGTTACTCGTTGACTCAAAGCGCTTATTTATGTTTAGATCAATCTACTTCTAGGATCTATACCTCGCGGCATGTGCTATTTCATGAATCAATGTTCCCGTGCTCATCTAAAACACTGATAGAATCATATGATGAACCGGTTTTCCAGGTACCACATGTGTCTACGGTTCGGCCAGTAGTGATCTCCACCTTGTCTTCACCATTGCAGCCTCCTGCTCAGCCCCTCGTTGTTGAACCTGATGGGTCCCATCCTCCGCAAACTCCAGCTGAATGCACCGCTGTGGCGCAAGATCGTCCGTCTCAGCCGCAAGCCTCTGTGACACCTCCGGAGGCTCGTGTACTCGAACTTGTCCCCGCCTTGCCTCCTCCACCAGCACCTCATGTCGCACTGCCTCAGCCTCCCTTACCTCCGCAACCAACTAGACAGAGTACCCGGCAACGCAAACTAACTCAAAAGCTCAACTTGCTTGCCTCGGTCTCTTCTGATCCCAACTTCATTCCATATACGCCGACTCAAGCTCTAAAGTACCCTCACTGGAGACAAGCTATGAGTGAAGAGATCAACTCGCAGTTGAAAAATCACACTTGGGACTTAGTACCTCCCAAGCCGAATGCTAATGTTGTTGGTTCCCATTGGATTTTCACAATTAAAAGGCTTGCTAATGGTTCTATTGACAGGTACAAAGCTCGCTTGGTTGCGAAGGGCTACACTCAGCGTCCCGGATTAGATTATCAAGAGACCTTCAGTCCGGTTGTCAAACCAACGACTATTCGAATTGTGTTGAGCACAACAATTTCTAGAGCATTTCCGCTTCGGCAACTTGATGTCAACAACGCATTCCTTCAAGGAACTCTTACCGAAGAGGTCTATATGGCAAAACCACTTGGATTTATTGATCAGGACAATCCGCATGCTATCTGCAAGCTCCGCAAGTCTATCTACGGGCTTAAACAGGCCCCTCGGGCATGGTACAATGAATTGCGGACTTTTCTACTTGCTTCGGGATTTGTAAACTCCCTCGCTGATGCCTCTCTCTTCATCTACAAGTCTGAGGGAATTCTGATCTATATGTTGGTCTATGTTGATAACATAATTGTCACGGGCAATGATCCAACGCGCATAACCGGGTTTATCGACTCTCTCTCTCTCTCAACGCTTCTTTATTAAAGATTTAGGTGATTTGACTTATTTCTTGGGTGTAGAAGTACATCGCACTGATCATGGCTTACATTTGGTGCAAACTAGGTACATTACCGATCTGCTGGTTCGGACCAAGAGGGCTACTGCTCGCCCAGCTGCAACGCCGATGTGTCCCAACTCCCAGCTAACGTTAAGCATGGACACTACCTTGGACGATCCGTCAGAATATAGAGCGGTCGTTGGCAGTCTACAATACCTCTCCTTAACTCGCCCCGATATTGCCTTTGCCACGAACAAGCTCTCGCAATTTATGCACCGCCCCACCATGGATCACTGGACAGCCGTGAAGCGGATCCTCCGCTATCTTTGTGGCACGACCACTACATGTATTTATTTTAAATCATCGAATCGCCCTCTTATACATGCTTTTACTGATGCAGATTGGGCGGGCGATCGCGACGACTACACTTCGACGGGAGCTTACATTGTGTACTTAGGTCAGCACCCTATTGCGTGGTCCTCTAAGAAGCAATCTGGTGTTGCAAGATCGACAACGGAGGCAGAATATAGGTCTATTGCCTCTACTACTTCAGTGCTGTGTTGGTTGCTATCTCTATTCTCCGAGCTTGACATTGATGTCCCCACTCAACCGGTTGTCTATTGCGAAAACATTGGAGCAACATATTTGGCGGCCAACCCGATCTTTTATTCACGGATGAAACATATTGCACTTGATTACCATTTTGTCCGTCAGTTTTTTTAGAGTGGTCAGCTTCGCGTATCTCACATTTCTACCACTGATCAGCTCGCGGACGCCCTTACGAAGCCTCTCCCTCGCTCTCGGTTTCAATCCCTTGCTATCAAGATTGGGCTATTGTCTTCTCCCCGCCCATCTTGAGGGGGTGTATTAGAATAATACCATCATTCTCTTATGGTAGTTAGTATATTCTCTTTTAGACTTTCCTTGTACAAAACCCTATACTTGTACTATATAATTCGTGCCTAATGTGAATAATAATCAAGCAATTCTATTACTATAACAAGAAGAACCGATATTACCCATTTTTGGGATTTTTCTCATCGACAGTTTCTCTCCCCTTTGAAGCACTATAACGAAGCGACCATTTAGATGAAGCTTCTGCAACGAATATGGGTTAGCCGATATAGCACAGATCTGGGTCGGGTTCAGTCGCTTCGTGTTTTTGGTGGTTTTAGTCATCTCCGTCGGAGAAGAAGAGGAATCAGAAGCAGATTGGAAGAAAATTTATGAGGATAAAAGAGAGAAGATCGTTATAATTGACATCTAGTTACATACTAGTTAATAGTTTTGGTTAAGGAATATCTTTAATTAAGGGGTATCTATATAATAAAAGAGGAAGGGGTGCTCTCCTGTTGTGTCATGTGACATCCCATTTCCTATAAAAAAAATTATAATTCAGTTATTAATAATGTAAAGTTAACAAAAATTTAATATGGCATAATGCTTAAGTCTATATTGTTTAACATAAAGGTTGTGAGTTTAATTCTCTATAGATTCATTACTGTTTATTTTATTATTTTGTTCAGAACGACGTTGTTTTGCTACTTATGTATGACCTAATTTTTTGAAGTAAAACAATACATAATCATTATTTAAATAAATTATTAAATAAAAGTAAATGAAATTTATTCTTTATTCTTGTTATAAATAAATATTATTAGAAGTTAAGTTTGAAACATACAAAATAAACAATTAATTTAATAGAAAAAACATTATANAAAGTACTCATCTCTTTAATGAACAAAAATATATCAATCTTAAAACAAACTTAAGTAATTTTATAGATTGCGATGAAAATATTGGTTTCCAAAGTTTCACTTAAAAATTAAAATGATCAAATTAGAGTATACAAAAAAACATTCAATACTGATACAAAATATAATAAGTAAAATATAATAGATATAATTAGATGACAAAAATGGTATAAACATGTTTGTTGTAGTGTTATAACAACTCTAGA
>OVAO01000508.1:0-20702 GCA_900406285.1 Biscutella auriculata | reverse complement strand
AATAATAATAATAATAATAATAATAATAATAATAATAATAATAATAATAATAATTTAGCCTATGTTGTAAGATGAGATAGAAAGAGTCTAGAAATAAGAAAATAGTCAAAAGAAGAATGGTGAAGAAAGGCGTTAAGAGAATAGATTGGGCAGATATTAGAGTCAAATTTTGGGGGAGGAATATATGTTCAATGTTGTATGCCCCAATTACTCTTTGTCTTTCCTGATTTTGCTATAATTCTTTCACTCCGCAAGAGAAACCGAATTACAGTCAACCTTCATGCCTTGTGTGAAACCTTCTCTTTTGCATTGGAGTCCCCATTAGTCCGAACCGGTGGAAACCATTGTATACCTTGATCATGTTTCACTCTCGCTTAAACGAATGTAGGAAAACATAATGGGTGTAGATATGTGAATCGCCTTTGCTTAGTAATACTAGCGGATGGGGATTTTTCTTGAATGATGAGACGAGTAGTTATACTAAACTGAAAACGCTCTCATCAAAGACTTTAGGTTGCTTAGTTCTTGTTTTACAAACCTCGACCTTGACTTGTACTTTGTTTTGCTTGAGGGCAAGCAAAAGATAAGTTTGGGGGAGTTGATATGTGTCTATTTTTGATAGTTTTGCTAATCAGTTTTAATTCGTTTTGAATTAGAATAAGTTGCATTTTACAGTCTTAGGTTGCATATTGTGCATCATTTCCCATTTCAGGAGAGGAAGAGACAGAGGCGAGGAACCGAGCAGAAACCAAACATAAGAGGAGTAAAAGAGCCAAGAAGCAGTGCAGCAAGCCACACCGGCCAACCCACACCGGCGGAGACACTGATGCACCCACACCGGCGTAATCACCGGTGGAGTCGACCGGTGTGCGAACTGGTAAAACTACACCGGCCGTGACGGAAGAACCGTGGTGACCGGTGTTGATCTCCACTGGCCAGGGTGTACCAATGTACTCACCGAAGCACCTATTCCGGGACAAAATATTCTCTGATCTATTTTCTTTTTTATGAGTAAAAAATTGGCTAACTATAAAAGGGCCAATAACTAAAATCCTAGGTAGATCTTTTTTGAGTTTTTTCATCTAGTTTTCTCTCTAGTTATTACTCTTTTTCCTTATGCTTTTGTACTAAGATTATTGGGTTATTCTACTGCAAAATTCCTTCTCTTAATCCTTGCCACGTTCAATCTTTTCTATCCATAGTTCTCAATTCATGAACATAAACTCACCAAGTGTTATGTTCAAGATGTGTGAGTAGTTCTCATAGCTTATAGATTATAGTAGATTAGGATTGTTGATTGATTGTTGTTGATGTTTAAGAATTAATAGAACTATGTCTTCCTCACAATTATTGATCTTAACGCATAGACTTGATTGATTACATTATCTATGAACTTAGGAAATTTCACGCTCGAGAGGTGTTCGATGAAATTCCCCAACAAATTAATTGTGTTGTTTATTGATTCTTTCCTAGAGATTTTTTTTAGGATTGATGGATTGTTGCATGGAATTGCGTTTAATGCTTTCTTAATATGTTGCTTGCCAAGAGATTATGGGGTAGTATACTTAGAAAAAGGGGTCTTATCACGAGAGTGAACTGGCCTAGGATTGATATTCTTAGACATAAAACAAAAAAAATTGTGAAATTGAGCATCACTAGTTAATCAATTGACTGCCCAACTCGATCACCATGGTCCATACGCTTGTTTTATTTCCCGATTTACATTCATTCGATATCGTTGACTTTCGGTTGACTTTTTTGCTTTGCTTTAATTAGTTTAATTTACCTAATTAGGATTGTTAGTGACAAACAACCTTGTTGATTTCACCTAGACCTAGTTAAATTCTCCATAGGATTAGTACGTTATCACCCACCTGAGTTTGATTCGATATTTATCTCCATACCCCACTACACTACATTGAAAGTAGGTTTACCAATCCATAATAAAATCCTACTTATCAACGATCGGTCAAAGTCCATTGCTCTTTACTCTCCTAAGCTTCCCTTGGGTTGTTCTTAACTTATAATCCCTTTCCTCTCGCTTTTCTCAATTCCTCAAACTGATTTCAACCCTTAGAGATTTCTTTTTCCCATATTGGGTATCATTGTATTTTTCTTATCAATCGTCATACGTCCTTACCGCACCAACCAACCGCGACCGAGGCGATCACCCGACCGTATGGACTGATACGTACCGACACGATGACCAAGCCACGTACCGAGACCATGCACATAGGACTATCGACCCGATGCAACATACCGACCAACCTCGTCGACCGCATGACCTGATGATCAACCATCAAGCATCGGACCACTCCACTCACCAACCAATCGACCCTCTCGACCCGATGCACTGACCTGACCGAAAACCTACTGCTACACGCGTGACGAGCCTCAAGCTTGGAGCTAGAGGAGACATTTTGGACAAGCTTCACCCGAAGCTTGCACATGGACTTGAGCCGCTTAAAAGACTATCTTAGAGAGACTTGAAGATCATTCACAACAATTGGAGCTTAATGCAGATCCTTCAAATTCATCATAGCCTTAGAAGCTCAAGTCATGGATCACCTTAGAGGTGTCCAAATTAGTACTCTTTTTCCTTAGGTGGGTTTTGTCCCAGAAAGGGTTTTCCCACCAAGGTTTTAACGAGGCTAAGAAGGACACATCCTTGCCTAAGTGTGAATCCCCAAGAAGGAGAAAGACCTTACATGAACCGGTTCCAAGAGAAGAAGATTGATCGACCATGCATAATGCCTAAACCGAGCTTAATTAGACAAAACCGAGACTTGGAGAGTTTTCCTTCCTTATGCACGTTTTTGTTAAGTTGTCTAGGGTTTCTTTTAGCTTCCTGCCCTTGCTATACAAACCCTTTGTAAGCAACAATTGGTCTTTAGCTTTCATATTTGAGAATCAAAGAGAGAATTTTCTCTCATGGAAGCTCATGTTCAAAGAGTGTGTCATATCTCTTGAACTCCCTTTGGTGTGTAATATCCAAAGGCCTATCAGGGTGTATCAAGAGGCCTCTCATACCTTTTGTGCTCCTTCTCATTCCACCATTTTCGTCCATCTTTCACCTCACTTCAATCCACCTTGATAGGCCTCTTAAAGATAGACCCGAGGCCATACAAGCTCTAATGGCTCAATTTTGAAAGAAAATTGAAGGTACCTCACCAAGTGCCGTTCCCATTGCTATAGGTCAATACACGGATGAAGTCCTATCTGATGTGTTACCTATGGAAGCAGATTGTATCCTCTTAGGGAGACCATGGCAGTTTGATAGGCGTGTAGTCCATGATGGTTTCTCCAACAAGTATACCTTCGATTACAATGGCAAGCTGATCATTCTTTTACCTATGACACCATAAGAAGTAGCTCAAGACCAAATGCACCTAAGGCAGAAAGAAGAAGCCGGCACCTCAAAGGCCTCCAATCTTCTTATCACTCAAAGTGTAGTAAGAAAGTCCGTACACTCTCAACAAACTGTTTTGCTTGTTGTTTATAAGGAAACATTGGCCACTATAATTAACCCCTTATCGGAGCTTCCGAGTGTTCTTAGTGACTTATTCCAACAGTTTAGAGACGTTTTTCCAGAAGAAGACACTCATGGGTTGCCTCCAAGAGAGGAATAAAGCATCAAATTGATTTGGTTCCCAGAGCCACATTGCCCAACCGTCCGACCTCTAGGTCTAATCCCTTGGAGACTAAGGTACTCCAAAGACAAGTTAATGAGCTAATGAGCAAAGAATACATTAGAGAGAGCCTAAGTCCATGTTTTGCACTAGTTCTCTTGGTTCCCAAGAAGGAAGGGACATGGTGTATGTGCCTAGATAGTCGAGCCATCAATGCCATAACGGTTAAGTAATGCCACCCTATACCTCACTTAGATGACATGTTAGATGAGCTTCATGGATCTAAAATCTTTTAAAAAATAGACTTAAAGAGTGGGTAGCATCAAATAAGGACGAGAGAAGGAGATAGTGGAAAATGGCATTAAAGACCAAACATGGGTTATATGAGTGGTTGGTGATGCCATTTGGCCTAACCAATGCACCTAGCACTTTTATGAGACTAATGAATCTTGTGTTGAGAAAGTTCATTGGGTTATTTTTGGTTGTCTATTTTGATGATATCTTAGTCTATAGCAAGAATTTAGTTGATCATGCTAATCATCTTGAATCAGTTCTAAGTGTTTTGAGAGATGAAAAAATTTATGCTATCTTAGCTAAATGCACTTTTGGAACGGATCACCTAGTCTTTCTTGGTTTTGTTGTCTCAACTGATGGTGTAACAGTGGATGAAGAGAAGGTTAAAGCCATGAGAGAGTGCCCAACGCCCAAGACAGTGGGTGAAGTTAAGTTTTCATTGAATAGCCGACTTTTATAGACAGTTTGTAAGAGATTTCAGTACCATTGCGGCTCCCCGCACTAAAGTAATCAAGAAGACAGTTGGTTTCAAGTGGGAGGATGCGCAACAGAAAGCATTTCAAGCCTTGAAGGAGAACCTAACCCACACCTCATTGTTAGTACTCCCAGACTTCTCCAAGACCTTCGAGGTAGAATGTGATGCCTCCGGATTTGGAATATGAGTTGTTCTTATGCAAGAAAGGAGACCCTTAGCTTACTTCAGTGAGAAGCTTAGTGGACCTACATTGAACTGTCCCACTTATGACAAGGAGCTCTATGCATTGGTCCGAGCTTTACAAACATGACAACATTACCTTTGGCCTAAAGAATTTGTCATACACACGGATCATGAGTCCTTGAAACATTTTAAGGGTAAACAAAAGCTCAATAGGAGACACGCAAGATGGGTATAATTCATAGATACATTCCCTTATGTCATTGCATACAAGAAAGGTAAGGATAATGTCGTGGCCGATGCATTTTCCCGAAAGTATACCTTACTCTCTAGTCTAAATGCTAGGCTTCTAGGGTTTGAACAAATCAAAGACTTATATGTTGATGACCTAGATTTTAAGGATGTGTATGCTAAGTGTCTATCACATGCCATAGGTCGTTATTACATTCTTGATGTATACTTATTCTTTAAAAACCGATTGTGTGTACCTAATGGATCTATCCGAGAGTTGTTGATTAGGGAAGCTCATAGTGGTGGCCTTATGGGACACTTTGGAGTAGATAATAACATGAAGGTAGCTGAAGACCATTTCTTTTGGCCACACTAAAGGAAGGACGTGGAGAGGATTTGCAAGCAAAAGCTAAGTCTCAACCTTACAGTTTATACACTCCTTTCCCTATTGCATCTCATTCGTGGCATGACATCTCGATGGATTGTTTTAGGTTTGCCTAGGACCAAGTATGGACATGATTCTATCTTTGTGGTAGTAGATAGATTCTCTAAAATGGCACATTTCATTCATTGCCATAAGACTGATGATGCAACTTATATTGCCAACCTATTCTTTAAGGAGATTGCCAAATTGCATGGAATTCCTAGAACTATTGTTTCGGATAGGGATACTAAGTTCTTGAGTCACTTTTGGAAGATTGTATGGCATATTTGTGTACTAAACTGTTATTTTCTAGTACATGTCATCCTCAAACTGATGGCCAAACTGAGGTTGTAAACCGAACCATGGCCATGCTTCTTAGAGCATTGCTTGAAAAGAATTTAAAAGCATTCAAAAACCAAGTTTTGCCCATTTGAGCTTGTTTATGGTTATATTCCTTTGACTCCATTAGACTTGATACCTTTACCTTTGAGTGAGAGTTTAAGTGTAGGTGGTGCTAAGAAGGTTGAACAAGTTGAGAAGTTACATGAGCAAGCCAAAACAAATATTGAGGCAAAAATGAAATATTACACAGCGCATGATAATAAGGGACGCAAGGAACAAACATTCAAGGAAGGAGATTGGGTTTGGATACACTTGAGGAAGGAGCGGTTCCCGGAAGAGAGGAGCTCTAAGCTCAAGCCGCGCATTGACGACCCCTTTGAAATAACCAAGAAAATCAATGACAATGCCTATCAACTTGATCTCCAAGGTGAGTACTCCATAAGCTCTAGTTTCAATACTGCTGACTTAGTTTCTTTTGGTGTAGGCCCCTCGGATTTAAAGAAGGAGGGGATGATACACGGGTGCCTAATCTAGATGAGGAAGCCGACCAAGTAGAAGCCAACCTTGAAGCTCCCACCGGACCAGTGACTCGTGCTCAAGCTAGGAGAAACTCCACAGCCATCATGAAGACTCTAGATGAGCTTGAAGCTCATTGCCATCACTTGGAGACGAAGTAAACCCCGGTCTTGCACCACTTCCTCATATATTCCCCAAGTATCTAAGCTGGTCAATGAGATCTTAAGGGTAATCTTCCTACCAATGAGGTTTTTCCCATTGGGTTTACTCATTGGAGGTTTGACGAGACTCATTGTACTAGACCTCACCCGAGCGACCGCGGCTAAGACGCGTCTTGAGAGCTATCCGTATAAGTAGCCATTGAGAAGCGTCTTTGTCTCTTATCCCTTATGCGTTTCGTTTTAATTAAGTTGTTTCCCTTTTACGGTTTGTTTATGTTGCAAGAAAAGACTATATAAGGGCTTGTAGCGGTTTAGGGAAAGATAGAACTTTCAAACTATTTTCAATCCAGATGAGATTTTTCTCCCGTCAGAGTTCGACTTAAGGGTGTGTCATATCCCTTAGGGTTTCAAGGTCTGGTGTGTCATATCCAAACCTCCTCATTTCTCTTTCGTTTTCCTATTTTCTCCACCATCGGTTCCTTCTCAAGCCCCATCGACGGTGTTCTAAGCTTGAGAGTTTCCATTGTTCAAACCTCATGCTTTTACCATTCTGTCTCGATCAGTCTTCCTTATTCTCCCTAAGAATCAATTTCACTGAAGGGTTTTGCGTTTGGAGTTCAAACGGTTGAAGAAGAACGAACGCGTTTTCTCGCGTACGGTCGGCAAGGCCGTACCCTCCGCACCAACACCACCTCTTCGTCACTCATCGTCCAGATCCGCCTTTCTCCACAAGTCTCTCGATCGATCTTCATCATTTACCCTTAAAGAGAGACTCACCAAAGGACGGAAACTTTGAAGACGTTCTGGTTGAAGAATCCAACGCTCATTTCTCTTGTAAGACCAGCGTTACCGTACAAGGTCGTACCCGGCGACCTTGGAAATCCTTCTCCGACCGAAATAACCCTTTTCTTATATCTCCCTCGACTGAATATCTTATTTTATCCCATCTAAGAGCCTCACTAATTTTGGTAATATTTGTACACAGGGATTGAGAGTTCGACGAGCAGGTCGTGCCTCCATGGACAACCATCGGCCGACATTTCTCCAATAAAGTTCTTTCCGTAGAGTCGTGTATCACAAGTGTTGAGTGAGTTGGGTGGTCGTGACTTGAACCATCTATGCGCCTTATCAGCAAGGGAAAAAGCAAATAGCTTGAGCTATAGAAAGTCGGCTGGTGCTCCATTATCGAGTAGTCAAACAGATTTCCTCGAACGTCTCTATCTGGTCCATTGGGTGCTCTTCAGGTAGGTTGTGGAACTGGTTCCGCTTGACTAAGGTGATGATCTGAGGTTTGATCTCATAGTCTTATCTATGGATAGCAAGAGGAACTATGGTTGATTGATTCGTGAATAGTGCATCAGCGGCGTTAAATTCGCCAAATGTAGCGAACTGGTCGAGTCTTGGTTCTCCTCTAGGTTGTGGTGGTTCTAGATCAGCCCTAGGTCGTCTGTCAAAGTTAAAGTCCTCCGATGGGTCGCGGTGATTGGCATGGATCGGTGTGTAAGGTTCAGGCCATGGTCGTCAGGCTAGATAGCCATCAGGTCTGTTTGGTACATGGTAGGCTTGAACTTGGTGCGGTAGAGGTCAAAGTGGTCGGTTGGGGTGGTCCATGAAGGGTCTTGGTCGTTCGAGTCGAGCATTCAGGTGGATTTGGTCGTTGACTAGACTCAGTTGGTCTTTCGAGTGATCAGGAAGGTTCAGTCAGTCGAGATGGTCCATCGAGTGATGCGGCTCGGTAATCGGGAGCGTTGGTCGGTCTATCGGGTTGGTGCGGTCCATCGAGTGATGCGGCTCGGTGATCAGGAGAGTTGGTCGGTCTATCGGGTTGGTGCAGTCCATCGGGTGACTTGGGTAGATGGGTCAGGGAGGCGGCTTCGTCGGGTGTTTGGGTCGATGCGGTACGGTAGGTTGTCAATCAGGTCGGCGCATAGAGTCGAGATGGTCGACTTGTTGGTGAGTGGAGTTGTCCGGTGCTTGATATTTGATCATCAAATCATGCAGTCGACAAGGTTTGTGTGTAAGGTGCACCGGGTCGATAGTCCTTGGTGCATGGTCTCGGTACATGGCTTGGCAGTCGGGTGCGGTGAGGTAGGTTGATCGAGCGTCTGTGGGTCGAGAGCTCGGTCATGGGTCATTGCATTGGTACGTATCAGTACGTACGGACGGGTGATTGCTTTGGTCGCGGTTGGTTGGTGTTATAAGGACGTACGACTTGACTGATCCACGTGCATCAATGTGTATTGTCGGGTCGGCATGTTCGTACCCGAGAGCTGCGGTACGTGAGTCGTGGATGTGGTCGGCTTAGGCGTTCGGGTTGGTCGAGCAGTACGATCGAGTGGTGCATCTCGGGAGGTGCCCGACTGATCTGTTGTCGAAGGCGGTATGTGCTAGACTAATGTGGTACGTGTTGCTGCTGTCAGATCAGTAAGGTCTTGCATCGGCCCGGTACGTGTTTCCTCGATCTGGACGTTGTATTTTCGTTTTTTGCGCATCTTATCGTGTTTTGATCAGTTTGAAACGTGTTTGAGTGAGGTTGGCTTGCTCCGGGATAAGTGAGGTCATGACCTAGGTCCTGGGACTGGTCATGGCTCGGTCTAGTATAGTTAGTGAGAGCATCGATACGATCAGTGGTACGCGATAGCGGCCGTATTGAGTTCTTAGTGTTTTCTTCGTCTATCAATGAGCCTTGGCTCATTCTTGGTCTCTCCCGAGTTGGTTTAGTTCCTTGAGTAAACATGTGGTCCATGGTTGTATCAGAGTTCATCCTAGCTTGGCGTTTCTTTCGATTTGTCTCTCTTTGAAGCTTAGAGAGTTTTTGGTAGTCGAGGCTCACGAGATTCTTTGATCCTTGACTCATGTGTATTATAAACTTCAAAAATAACTTGAGATGAGTGAGTAGTGAACTTGCAAAAATGAAAAAAAACCTTAGATAATAGATCTAATCTAGATCCTAACGACTAAAACTTCCTCGGCAGTGGCGCCAACAACTCGATGTGGGTTTTTGTTGTGTTCAAATTTTAAATCAATCAGAGGTTTTAGTTATCCTTTTTCTCGTCACCACATTGGATGCAATTGCAAAACTATGTCAGATGAGTAAACAAGCAATGGAAGCAAACAAGAAAAGAAGGGAAAGCGAATTTAGATTAAGAGAATTCAAACGACTAAAATGTTAGGTCTTGGATAGATCCCCTTCTCGGATCCCATGATCTAGTAGGTTCGGTTCTTAAAGGTGACATGAGTGTACCATCTTGCGCTCGACAAGAGTTACTTGGCCCTACCTCACTGTCGTGGTGGATTAGGACCCTTATCTACACGGCCAAAACAACCAAGGGAGATCGGATTCATTCCCATGTTGGCCAATCTCGCATTATTCCGGGATTGAGTCATATGCTAACAACCAAGAGTCTCTACAAGGAAAATCTATGCATGGAATTTTTCCCCATATGCAAAGTGTGTCTTGGTTGCTCGCTCAACAAATGGTCCGGGTGTTCTCATGGGATTCTGCCCCTATGAGATGCCATTGGATCATTGGCTAGATGATCAAGCCTAGTCAAGCATTACGCGCAGGTTGAGAGAAGACTCTTTAGCAACATTCTTTTACCGAACCTCCATCATATCTAGATCACGGTTTCCTTCAAGGAAACTCCTTAGACCCAACTACCTACTACTCACACATGAATACTATTTATATAGACATGTGTGGTAGGGTGAACAAACAAGCAAGAAAACTAATACAACAAGTGAGAGCAAGAATTCGAACTGGGTTAGCCGTGAGTACTTAGAATGCACCGAAGAGAAGGTTGGCTTGACTACTTCAGTTTTTATCACAGTCACAACCCTTAACACATCTAAACTCTAATGAACTTGAGGTTTTAGCAAAGAATTTCGAAACATAAGCGAGAGCAACAAGCAAAGCAATCGAAGTAACTTGCGGTTCTTAAGCCTTAAGACTTGGGCACACACAAGGATCAAATTGTAATAAAGCAATAGAGAGAGAAGAAACAGCAGCAAGATGAAGTAAAGAAACGTTTATTGAACTTGGGAAAAGAGTATGAAACAACTCAGTAGAATTTAAGGGACTCGAGCACAATAAGACAAGAGGTTCAACCTCTATTGTCTCCATTCAAGAATCATAAACTAAACCTAATGATCTAAAATCTTCCAAGCTCTCTAAAAGAGCTGATAACTAAAGAATATATAGACTTGAGAGCAAAAGAGGCGAACTAGGGTTCCCTTTAGGCAAAATGACAATATCGCTTAAGACTTTTCATCTTTTACCTCGGAGAATATTGCGTTCACTTAATGTTGAGGAGTGCGGGTCAATGCTTAGTATTTTCCATATTGCTTTCTGAGGAAGCCTTCTAGAAGATTCATCAGGCGGGGTCCAAATAATCACGCATTTGATGGGGCTAAAAGCCCTTGGCCACCACTTGGGTGCTGCGAGGATAGGTTTGCGGCCTAGGTAAGGTTTCTTGGGCTTTATATCTCTAAATGATGCATACTTGGTGGCGTTGGAAAGCTGACTCAAATATCTCTGCGTTCATAATGGGCTCGTACCACGTTCTGATCTGAGAGTTGCTTCAATACATCAATTTTCACCGGTTATCGATCAGTTCCTTCGAGCACGTTTGCAAGAAATGATATTACTCTCAATCTATAACTCCCAATGGAATGAGGCAATAATCTGAGAAAACTAGACGTTTATAGATTAGATATAAGCCTATCCTTTCACCGTGGTCGTGTCTGGTTGGGAACTAGTGATTTTTTTCGTTTTTAGCTTGGTTTAGACAGTTTTAGCGGTTTTCCACACAATGCACTCCTTTTGCTCATAAGCCAACAATCTTGTAAAAACAACTAAAGAAATCCAATATCAAGTCAATAATAACACCAAAACCATCAGTAATGTAGGCTAGATGAGAGTAAATTATACTCTCATCAATAAGTGAAGGTCGGTCAATACCGCTAGAAGTATCCTCATCGGTGCATCCCGTGTGGGCGGGTCTCCTCATGATGAGGTCAGTGAACTTCTTGAACTTATCCTCATAAATCTGATACTTCCCCTTGGCAACGTCCTTAACCCTTTCTAAGTCCTTTTTCGCCTTCTTCGTCTCACTTCTAGCCTTCTTCACTTCACGCACCGTTCATCTAACAACTATGTCTAGAAACTTGATCCATCGACCTTTCTTCCCAATGTTTGGAACTAACTGCCTCATCAACCCCGTCTCAGTTGGTACAGTTAATGGCTTGGTGTAATAACGAGCACTCCCATATATATTACTCGGAGGGTCCTTGATCGGTGTGGATTTTAATAATTTTAAACTTCGATTTTCACTCGTTTTTCGTTAGTTTAGGATGCATTTTAGAGTCTCTAGGTTGCATTTGCATGTTTTCATCATTTCAAGTGCAGAGGAAGCAAAGGAGAGGAACCAAGCAATTACGGAGCAAAAACGAGTAAAAGAGACTAAGTTTGGGTCCTTCCAAAGCCGCCGGTCAAGTCCACGCCGGTCAAGCCAGACTGGTGGACGTCGACCAGGGGAACCTTGAGGAAGACTGCTGGTCAGGCCCACCGGTGAAGCCTTGACGGGCGAAAACAGAGCAGGGAGCCCTGGAGGAGAAGTGCCGGCCAAGTGCGCCGGTCTGCACTGATCGGCGGAGGCTTCGCCGCCCCAACTCTACTTTCCATATTTGAATCTATTCTTGGTCTCCTATATAAAGACCCAACACCAAAAACCCTAAGAATGTTTTTCTTTCAGCTTTTCTTAGGTTTTGAAGTTTAGATCTCATTTGTGAGAGATACTTTTGGTACTTTTAATTTATGCAAGTTTATTTTATATGATTGTTCTTGTTTTTATTGTTGTTCTTGCTTTAGTTTCTTGTTTCTAATCTTGTTTTCTATCACAAACCATGTCTAGAAACTGTCAAAGTGTTCTAGACATGAGTTGTGAGTAGTCTCTATAGACTTATGGATTAGGGGTTAGATTGGTAGGTGTTGGATTGCTAGAAATGGTGTAGAAATGATATTCTCGACTTGTGCATGTGATTAATGCTAGATTAGGAGTAGCTAACCAAATCTAGATTTATAGGGAACTTATCACCTGAGAGGTTCTTGATAGTCTTCCCGAATTAAGTGAATAAGTTATTAGTCGATTCTTTCCTATAGATTGTTTAAGTTATCGATTGATTGTTGTATGGAATTGTGTCTAATGCTTTCTAGTAATGCTTCTTTACCAAGAGATTTGTGTAATGGTAGGATTAGAATAGGGTCTAGTTGTGCGAGAGCGAGCTAGTCTAGTTTAGAGATTCATAGACATAGAATAAGCCAAGGGTAGTTAGTAAACCATTTTAGCATGAAAATTCCTATCAATTATCAATCCCATTATCCATAAGTTTGCTTTTAAATTCTGAGTTCTATCATTTGCAGTTTAGTTAGTTTGCTTTCATTTTCAGTTTATTGCTTTGTTTTATTTAGTTGCTTAGGAGTTGTTAGTGACAAAGAAACCCCTTTTGTGTTGCCTAGACTTAGTAAAATCTATCATAGGATTTGTGAGTTAATTACCCCCGAGTTGGTTCGACAACCTCGATCACCCATCTTCCCTATAGTTCATTGATAAACCACCATAAGAAACCCAAAATTTATGTTTATCAGTCCTCCTTATAGTCCTGAAGTGTCTTTGTATGCAAAGTAAATCCGGATCCGGATGGGGCAGCAGAAGGAGAGTGTGGCAAGTGGTAACGTCTTCGGCCATGAAAGAATAAATGAAGCGGCCTTTAGATTCCCCATAATCTCAGGGAGTGTTCTTTCTCCCTTTCAAAGTTTTCAACATTCTTTTTTTAAGTCGTTTTAGTGTTAGATCTAAAAGAAAAACTCAAAAAGATTTTAATTTTCTGCTTGGTTAGGATTTGTTTAGTTTGGATATGACTTTGCTTAGGTTGTGTCTTTGTTGCTTGATTAACTGACCAAAAAGTTTCCGGTTTTCTTTGTTTTGTTCGGTTTTTGTTTTTGTTTTTGTTTTTGTTTTTCAAGATCGTAACATATCAAAACATTTTTAATGTTTCTTGTGCTTAACGTTTTCATTTTGCTTAAAGACTTAAGCTTTCTTAGTCGACGAGTTTTGCCAAGAGAGTTTTCGTCCATCCTTGTGGATAAATCGGCTATTTTAAGCTTGCCTTTTTAATATTTGAAAACGAGTAACAATGGCTACCATGGATTGATTTTTGGTTTGCTTTTGTCCTTTTGTGCAAGGTTGAAGAAGAACTTTTGCATCAAAAACGCCTAGTTTTTGCTTTTTGGACAGCTAGCCGCATGTGTGGCATTTTCTCGGTCACCCATCAGGGACCACGTCTGTACGTCCAAAAATCATTCAAACCAATCATTTAATCATTAACCACGGGGAAAATTGTGAGAGATAGCCGTTATTTGCAAAAACTAAAGGGGCAAAAGAGGAAAGGAGGCAAAGGAGGAGTGAGACAAAGCTATCACGGTTGTACATTATGGTCCCTCGCCTTTGATATGTGTGAAACAAGCTTGCACCACGTCTCTAACTTGTCAATCACGGCCCCTGATCAGTACCATACCGTGCCTTTCAAGGCAACTTGATGTATCACTTCCTACGATCGACCGCAATTGATGACTCAGAAATGAGGCGGCCCCCAAAACTGACGCGATTGGGAAATGAGATCTCTCAAACCCTGCAAGGAATCAAGCTCAAACTGGTTAGGTCTTCAAATGAGAGATAAATAAGAGAAATAGTCAAGAGAGAAGTAGAGAGTTGAGGGATTTGGTCGATGAAAGTTCTCAGGGTTGGCGGGTACGGTCATGTACAGCTACACCAGCCATACAAGAAGAATGGGAGAGAGACTAAAACGACTCCAAACGGGAAACCCTTCGGTGGTACTTGGTTTGAGACGAAATGATGAGGAAGTGTTGAGATAGATGGTCAGAAAGACGAGATCTGGTGGGAGAAAGATTCTCGTGGTCACTAGCCGTACGGTGAGAACTCTCTCGAGGTTCCTCGTCTCTTTGAACTCGAACTGCAAAACCCTTTGGTGAATCTTCGTCTTTGAGGAAATGATGAAGATCGATAATTGCAAACTCCAAAAGGAAAGAGGTTTGTGCGGGGGAACAAGAAGAGATCTTGATTCTCGACCCAATGCCAAGCACTTTGGCGGCTTACTTGAGAAAGAGAGAAAATGGAACTAGAACGATTTGAGAGCGAGAGATAGGTTCAGTTTTGGATATGACACACCAAAACCCTAAGGAATATGACTCATCATTAGTGAACTTCCAAAGAGAAAAATCTCATTCATTAAAAGTTTGAAAGTTACCAAATGCCAAAAGCGGCTACAACCTTTAAATAGTTTTTAGCTTGAAGAGAAAGCAAACCCTAAAAGGAAAGAGGAAGGGAAAACACAACGCATAAGGATAGAACCGAGAGAGTTTCTCCAACGGTCATGAGACCATTTGAAAAGGCTTCTTCGGTGCGGTGTTATGGCGAGGTCTTGTGCAATGGGCCTCGTTAAAAACCCTAGTGAGAAAACCCATTGCGACAAAACTCACTAAGGGAAAAGAGTACCCCTTAAGACCTCTTAAGAACCGGCTTAGGTGCTTGGAGAAGATGTGAGGAGATGATACATAATAGTCTCTTTCTCAATATTCAAGTGTTGGTAACAAGTCTCCAAGTCTTCTAAAACTTTCATCAAGGCGTTGGGAAGACGTCGAGCTTGAGCACGTGTGATTGGTCCTGCTGAAACTTGGAGGGAAGTCTTCTCTTGTTCGGCCTCAAGCTATTTGTTACCCAAGCATACATCACAACTTGACCAGACCTGGTTACCCAAGCATACATCACAACAAAACCCTCCAAAAAGGCAAATTGTGCCACCGGTCGTTCCACCCGAGAACATGGTTGATCATCCGGCTGATCACCTCCACCTAGTCCTACTACCACTCTCATTAGGCTGTTTGATGAGAGATTTGATGAGCTAAGAAGAGAGCTCAACCCTCTTCCTCCAGTCCAGGATGCTCCGGTTCAAGCTGCCCAACAACTGCCTCCATGGCCAATACCTAGAGAACCCTATTCAGACGATGAAGAGGATTACATTCCTCAAAGAATGAGGCCTTGGAGACAGCCTAGAGGACCTCACCTAAGACATCAGTCTTAACGGGATCAAGTTAGGAGACATTTTGAGGAAGAAGTTCGCTTTGACCAATATGAACAAAGAAGAGAACCTAGAAGGGTTCCAACGGAACCGAGACCGAGAAATAAGTACCCAAGATTCCAAGATGATCTCTCTTATCATACTAGTCAAGCTTCTCAAATACCTTATCATCGTGAGTCAAGACAAGACATGATTGAGGGATTCAAGATCAAGATTCCACAATTCCATGGGAAGAGTGATCCGGATGCATATTTGGAGTGTGAAAAGAAGATTGATCTTGTATTTGAGTGTCGTTGGTATTCAGAGGTCAACAAAGTCAGGATGGCAGCCACTGAGTTCCATGTTTATGCCCTCAACTACTGGGATCACTTGGCTACCTCAAGGAGAAGGAATGGGGAACATCCCATTAGGATATGGACCGAGCTAAAAGCGGTCATGAGGAGTAGATTTATGCCTAATCATCATCATTGTGACCTTCATCAAAGACTTAGGAGGTTAACTCAAGGTTTTAGATCAGTGGAGGATTACTTTCAGGAGATGGAGATGCTTCTCCTAAGGGCTGATCGTAGAGAAGACCATGAAGCAACAATGGCTCGCTTCCTTGGTGGACTTAACAGGGACTTTCAAGACAATTTGGAGCTTCGACACTATCTGAAGTTATAGGAAATGCTTCACAAAGCTGTGATGATAGAGCAATAAATCAAGAGGAAAGGAAAGACTCCTTTTAAATCACAATATTCTAAGGATAAGCAGAATTACACTAAAGAGTGGAATGTGACTAAGAAGCCCATGGCTCCAACCACCAATGAAGGAGTCAAGGAGCAACCAACTGTCTTTAGAGACAAAGGCAAAGGGATTGCCAATCCAACCACGTATAGGGATGTGAAGTGCTTCAAGTGTCAAGGCCGAGGATAATATGCTAATGAGTTCACCAACAAGAGAGTGATGATTCTTCTTGATGATGGAGAGTATATATCTGAGGATGAATAGGTCATGCAAGAGGAATAAGATGAGAACTCTCCTGAGGAGTGTGAAGAAGAAGCTGCCCAAGGAGAGCTCTTTGTTGCTAGAAGAGTTTTGAAGTTGTTTCCTAAGGAAAAAGAAGAAGAACAACGGGATAACTTGTTTCACACGAGATGTTTTGTGAACAAGAAGGTGTGTAGCCTCATCATAGATGGAGGAAGCTGTACTAATGTAGCTAGCACTACTATGGTGAAGAAACTTAGCTTGGAAATGAAGAAGCATTTGAAGCCCTATAGGTTACAATGGCTTAATAATAAGAGATATCTTTAGCCCACCACTTTCAATCAACTAGAAGAGCGGAGTAAATATATGATGGTGATGGGTTTGGATGCTTTGGGAGTAAGATGGGTTATAATTTCGAATCAAACCTGGGGTTTGATGAGTGTGAATTTTACCGGTTTTACCGCTCGGTTTTCATTCGTTTTGCAGTAGTTTAGGATGCATTTTAGAGTCTCTATGTTGCATTTGCATGTTTTTCATTATTTCAGGTGCAGAGGAAGCGAAGGAGAGGAACCGAGAAATTATGGAGCATTTTCGGAGCAAAAACGGCTAAGTCTCGGCATTTTAAGTCGCGCCGGTCAAGACCACCGGTCAAGCCTGACCGGTGGACATCAAACAGCGAGATCTTGATGAAGACCGCCGGTCAGGCCCAACGGTGAGCACTGACCGGTAGAGCTCGAACAACTCACTCTAGACGAGGAGCGCCTGTCAACTGCGCCGGTCTGCACTGACCGGCGGAGGCTCCGCCGACATCAAACTTCTTTCCATTTCTGGCTCGATTTTTGATCTCCTATATAAAGATCCAATCCCAAAAACCCTAATAACGTTTTTACTCTCATTTTTGTTAGGTTTTGAAGTTTTAGATCTCATTTGTGAGTGATTCTTTTGGTACTTTTAATGTATGAAATTCCATTTTATTTGATTGTTCTTGTTATTTTTGTTTGATTCTTAGTTTTTTAATCACAATCCCTCTCACAAATCATGCCTAAAAAACTCTCTAAGTGTTTTTGGCATGAGTTGGGAGTAGTCTCATAAACTTATAGATTAGGGGTTAGATCGGTAGAGTTGATTGCTAGGAATGGTTTAAATCTATATTAGAATAAGTGTTCTCAATTTATGCATGTTCTTAATGCTAGAATAGGAGTAGCTAACCTAATCTAGATCCTTAGGAGATTTATCACCCGAAAGGTGTTTGACAGAATTCCCGAACAAGTGAATAGGTTGTTAGTCAATTCTTTCCAAGAGATTGTTTAAGTTATTGGCTAATTGTTGTATGGAATTATGTAATGGTATGTGTAATGGTATGTTAGGTAAGGGGCTTCCATCACGAGAGTGAGTTAGTCTATTTTAGAGATTCTTAGACATAGGATAAACCAAAGGTAGTTTAGTAAACCAATCTAGCATGAAAACTTCTACCGATATCGATTCTCCTAATCCATGAGTTTGCCTTCATTACTGAATTTTCAGTTTCATTTTAGTTTACCGCTTTATTTTATTTGTTTGCTTAGGTGTTGTTAGTGATAGAACAAACCCCTTTTGTTTACCTAGACTTAGTAAAATCCATCATAGAACTTCTGAGTTAATTACCCCCGAGTTGGTTTGACAATTCGATCACCCATCTTACCCATAATTCATTGATAAGCCACAACACCCCAAAAAACCAACTTATCAATTGGCGTCATTGCCGAATCGGGATTTCAATTAACCATTAGTTTTTTGCATTTGCTAGAGACTAGGTTCTTTTTATTTTTTTGTCAATTTACTAAATGTTCTACATTTGTTTTCAGGTGTATGAGCACTAGATAAGTCAAGCTAGAGACGTTAAACAAGCTCACTCGGGAGGAAGTCCCATGTCTATCCTTTTCATGCTTTTGGTTTTTGGTTTTTCGTTTCTATTTCGTTCTTCTTCTTCTTGGGAAAGTGGATTTGGTTTTTGGATTTTGATGATTGATTGATCAAGGGCTCTATGTGATTAAGGCATTAGGGAAGCATGTGCATCCGGAGAACACCCAGCGGTCAGCACTGCCGATCTGTCCTGACCGACGTGGTAGAGGAAAACATTTTTGTAGCCAACGGCGGTCAGTCACAGCGGTCAGTTCTGACCGGCTGGACCTCACAACAGGAACGGGGAGATTCTCGCCGGTCTGCACACATCGGTGTGCTTGACCAGTGGGACGCACACAGTTGCTCTGGACAGACCACACTTGTCTGCACACACCGGTGTGCATGACCGGCGTGAACAACGCAACGTTGTCTGCTCAGACCACACTGGTTTGCCCACACCGGTGTGCATGACCGGCGCACCACTTCTAGAACCCGCGACCATTTCTCGTTCTAATCCCGGTATTACTCTATCACCTTGAATATTTGTATAATTTCGTTTCAAACGGTTTGTCCTCGGCTCTTTTCTAAACATTGACACACAGGGACTGTGTTGTTTAAGTTTTGGGGAGAGACCATCTTTCGACTAATACGTTTGCTTGTTTGTTTTGGCTTTTTTGCACAAATTATATAAATATAAAAATTTATTTTCAGAAAAACCAAAACTATTTTCGTTCTTTATTCGGGTTTAAGTGTCTAGGATTGCATTGCATCTTAGTATAGGATTGAGTCACATTTAGACCCCATTGGCCTCGTGTTTTCAAAAAGGAACCAAAACACCTTCACTTTAGATCATCGATTCTGACGTAATAGTTTCGATAAGTCTTGAAGTTCTATTCATCAATGCCTGATATAAGATAAGCTAAGACCATGATATTTGATACTTACTAGTTTAGGATTGCTTTCAAAATGATATGAGTTTTTAATTCGACTATAATTAACATGATTTTGGTTGCATAATGTTTCATGATATTTTCTATATTCAAGCACGAATTTGGGCACCTTAGACCGAAACATTTTTTCCCCAAATCAGTCATTTTCATTTTCAGAATGATTCCCCTTTAACCCTTTTTGCACCCTTGGCCAAAACACTTATGTGAGTTCTCCTTTTAAAATTCACTTATTGCAATTTTTTAAAAAACTTGAAAGTATAGAGAGCAACAATAAAGAACATCTATTTGGGTAGCTTAGCATGTTTGGGAATTGACNTATTTGGGTAGCTTAGAATATTTGGGAATTAATTAAAACGTAAAAGAAAAACTTAGTTAACTCTAGGACTTGATTTCGATCTGGTTATGGGTAGAACAAAGTTTGGAATTATGAGTTTGGCATTGAAATGCTTGAAAAGAGAAAAAGAAAAAAAATGGGTAGAAATAGAAAGGGATAGAATCAGGGAAAAGCCAAAGGCTATTAGNCAAAGGCTATTAGACTCTAGAAATCAAATAGAAAATTATATGCTCCGAGTAAGGCTACTAAAAAAAAAAAAAGAGAACCCTTGGAGTAGATAAGATTGAAAAAGTATAGAAATAAGAAAATCCCTAAAGTAAAAAGAAGAATGGAAAAGAAAAAGGTCAAAAGAATACGATCGGGTAGATACTAAGGTCAAAGTTTGGGGGAATAATATATGTTCAAAATTCTACGCCCCAATTGCTCTTTATCTTTCATGATTTTGCTATAATTCTTTCACTCCGCGAGAGAAACCAAATTACAATCGAGCTTCATGCNTCAAAGGAATACGATCGGGTAGATACTAAGGTCAAAGTTTGGGGGAATAATATATGTTCAAAATTGTACGCCCCAATTGCTCTTTATCTTTCATGATTTTGCTATAATTCTTTCACTCCGCGAGAGAAACCAAATTACAATCGAGCTTCATGCCTTGTGTGAAACCTTCTCTTTTGAATAAGCACGAAATCACCCTAATCTACCTAATTCATTCACTTAGCAGGTAAACTACTCACTAATCATCATTTCAACACAAATCACCAAAGCATAAATCATAGCAAATAAAGAAAAGAAGATGAAATTGCAAGTAGAAATGATGTTAGAAACTTAGAATCTTACAAANCTCTTACAAAACATAAAGTAGATTAGAGAGAATTACAAAACATAAAGTTGAAAAAGATAAGATAGTTGCTAAATTAGGGTTTCTTTCTATTTATAGAAGGACCCTTCACGAGAGATCATCCCGGTCAACCTGACCGGGATTGATTACAAAAGAGACCCGGACCACTGGTTTTGTCCGTCGATCGAGAGATGATCCTGGGTTAGTAGACCGAGATGTTTCCACCGGGAAGAGTCTTGGAAACCGACCAGCAAGAACTGTCCCGGTCTGGAATGACCGAGACACACACCGGGATAATGTCATCTGTTTGGATTGGAGGGAGATT
>OVAO01000507.1:0-20706 GCA_900406285.1 Biscutella auriculata | reverse complement strand
CACTCGACTGCCAGACGTACGATTTATCTCTAAGATATCTTACTCCAGCTAAAAAAATGCTCCGATTAAAACATATCCCGGAAGGATAATGTAAAAGTCTGCATGAGAGACTACTTTGGTTCGAACGATAAAAATCCTCTGAAATANGATAAAAATCCTCGAAATAAAAGGAGCAATACAAATATTTAATGAAAAGAGGATCAATCCCCCAAAGAGATTATTTACATTGGTCAAGAGTAAAATCAGGTACCTGAATGAAATAATAAAAGAGATCTCGATTGACCATATCATTGTGGAAAGTATGGAACCAAAGAAAATATAATTGTCGACAAGATAAATAATTTAGCGCGCTATATAAATGAGGATTATGAAACTACCTCTGTGAATGAGGGTAAAAAGAAAAGTAAAATTTGGCCAAATATGATAAAGAGACTGTCAAGTCTATGTTAACTCCGTATGAAAAATAAAAACATTGAACCAGAAGTTCAAGTAGTAACGGGCGTGAATTTTCAAGAAAAGAAAATGACATTTGGTATGTCTGGCAAAATATACATGACTTGAGTAATGTCTCATGGATTCAACAATCCAAAGATAAATCCCTGAAGGATTATTGATATCACAAATTATGTTCCCCAAAACTCTTTTAGACTGTGAATAATGAGAACAAAGGTCTTAATTTCTATTATGGGGCCATGCTATCTTGCATGTTGCAGCATTGGTCCAAATTTGACCAAGTGCATATCATAAATACTCCCCATTACAATTAGCATCTGGGAGAGAACTAAATGTTTCTCATCTCCGTGTCTTTGAATGTGCGGTTAATGTCCCTATTGCCCCACTACAACGAACAAAAATGGGACCACAAAGGAGATTGAGTATATACATTGGTTTCGTATCACCAAGTATAATCAGATATCTTGAACCGCAAACTGGTGATATGTTTACGACTCGTTTTGCCGAAATGCCATTTTAATAAAGATGAATTCCCAGCGTTAGGGGGAGGAATGAAAGAATTTCCAAAAGATGTCTCATGGTATAACACAACTCTGTTATACATTGACCCCCCTACGCAGCTACGTGAACTTGAAGTTCAGAACATTATTCATCTACAAAATTTGGCAAATCAGTTACCAGATGCATTTACAGACACAAAGAGGGTAACAAAATCATATATTCCCGCGGTTAATGCTCCATCAAAAGTTGAGATTCCAAAGGAGCAAGTTGAGCTTAGCAAAATAAATGAATGAACCCAAAGTCCAACTGAAATGCGGAAGGCCAATGGGATCAAAAGATAAAAACCCTCGAAAGAAAAAGAAAATGGGAGAATTAAGTGACCTCGATTCATATAAAAATATTCCAGAAGAATCTCATAAAGAAAAGAAGTTCATAAGACATAATGATATAGTTCCTAAAGAACTAGACAAATAAAAAGATCTGGAAGATACAGAAAAGTATGAGATTTCCATCAAGTACTCTAGTACTGGAAAATTATGGGTTATAGATGAAATAAAAGATAATGATGGAATATTCTCCTTCTCCGTATCTAAAGAAATTGATTATGAAAAAGATGATCCATATCCAAGGTCCATATAAGAATGTGTGATAAGATGTGATTGGGAGAAGTGGAAAGTGGCCATGGAAATTGAATTATCCTCCCTTAATATAAGAAATGTCTTTGAACCTATTGTCGTTACACCTGAAGATATAAAACCAATGGGGTACAAATGGGTCTTTGTACGAAAGCGAAATGAGAATAATGAGGTCACAAGATATAAAGTCCGACTTATCGCACAAGGATTCTCACAAAGACCGGGAATAGATTATGAAGAAACATATTCTCCGCTTATGGATGCTATTACATTCAGCTACTTGATGAGCCTGACGGCATCCAACAATCTAGAAATGTACCTCATGGATGTTGTGACTGCATATTTATATGGGTCACTTGATAATGATATTTACATGAGAATTCCAGAAGGATTTAAAATGCCTGAAGCATTAAGCTCAAGATCTAAGGAAGCATGTTCAGTTAAATTACAACGATCACTATACGGACTAAAACAGTCCGGTCGCATGTGGTATAACCGCCTAAGTGAATATCTCCTGAAGAAAGCATACACTAATAATGTGATATGTATGTGCATGTTTATTAAGAAATCATCATATGAGTTTGTGATCATTGCTGTATATGTTGATGATCTGAACATTATAGGAACTCGAAGAGAAATTGAAGAAGCAAGAACCCATATGAAAGAAGAGTTCGAAAAGAAAGATCTCGGACATAACAAAGTTCTGTCTTGGGCTCCAGATAGAGCACCTAAAAGGTGGAATATTTGTTCATCAATCAAATTACACTAAAAGGATCATGAAACGCTTAATTATGGATAAAGCGAATCCCTTAAATACCCCAATGGTTAATAGGACATTGGACACTGAAAAGGATCCATTCCGACCTCGTGAAGAAAACGAGGAAGTATTAGGTCCTGAAGTACCTTACATGAGCGCTATTGGTGGACTTATGTTCCTCGCAAATTGTACCCGACTAGATTTAGCATTTGCTACTAATTTAATGGCGAGATATAGTTCATCCCCGACGCGCAGACACTGGAATAGAATCAAACATATTTTCTGTTACCTTCAAGGTACGGTTGATTTGGGATTATTCTAAAAACTCAAATGTTGGTCTAGTTGGTTTTGCAGATACAGGCTATTTATCAGATCCCCATAAAAGTGATCACAAACGGGATATCTTTTCAAAATGGGAGAAACTGCAATATCATGGCGGTCCTAGAAACAAACTCTGGTCTCAACTTCTTCAAATCATGCATAAATAATCGCGCTCCATGAAGCATGCAGAGAGTGTACATGGCTCAGATCCTTGACTCAACACATTCAAGAGGCGAGTGGAATAACAACCAGTAAGGAACCAACAATTTTGTTCGAAGATAACGCTGCATGTGTATCTCAAATCAAAGAAGGATATATCAAAAGCGACAGAACGAAACAAATTCCTCCAAGATTTTTCTCATACACTCGAGAACTCGAGAAGAACTGAGAAGTCGACATTCAATATGTTCGCTCAAGTGAGAATGAAGCAGACTTGTTTACAAAGGCGCTTCCAACCACACCGTTCAAGAACTGTTCGGAGCATTGGAATGCGTCATCTACGAGATCTACAATAAAGAAGTTATATCCATATTTCAGGGGGAGATTACGTTGTTGTACTATTTTCCTTACCCTGAGTTTTATCCCATTGGGTTTTCTCATGATAAAGTTTTTAAAGAGGCAACACGAAGTACACTAATATCAATTGATAATTAAGGGGGAGTGTTAAGATAATTATCCAAATCAATATTATTATATTGGTTTACCTAGAACCATCTAGAACCGACTTGTAGTATGTCGGTTACTTCTCCTCTATAAATAAGCTATACTTGTACTTATAATGGATTGCACTTAATCCCATTTTTTTATTCACTTCATGTTTATTCCTCTTTCTCTCCAATCCATCACTGCTTCACTTCACTTTGCTTTATTATACAAGAGTTATATATATATATATATATATATATATATCAAAGAATTAGAATATTTAACAGTTTGTATTTTTATTTATGTTTTTGGTACAATTAGGGATTATTTGGTATTATTAAAGACATTTTTATCTTTTGTTTCTGCCATGGTACAACTTGATAATATTTAATATTCTATCGTGGTACAATTTAATATTATTTGGTATTTTTATGAGTGTATTTGTTTTTTTGTTGTTAGTCTAATTAGTATAACTGTGATTATATAATTACGATTTACATTTAAAATTAAATGTCATTTATATGATTGTGACCTCTATTTATATCATAGAATTGTAACTCATTTGAAACCTTACATGTTAAAAGAAAATAAAGAATATTATTTCTGTATATACATGTTCAACTCTACCTAGATTACTTTATACTTATACTTCATATTGCATGTTTAACACGAAAGTACAATAAAAATGTATTTTGATGGATGTGATTTCACAAGCATATAATTTCAATCATATCATGATCAACTAGTTTAGGTAGAACTATAAATTTCTATATTTATATATGGTTTAACTAATTTTTATGAAAAACGATGAAAATAGAACTATGTAGAACGTGGTACAACTAAAAGTTTAGGTATAACTACTTAAAAATTCAGATGAATATTTTACTAATAAAATTTATGTTCATATTTGTGTGGCCCACAAAATTGTATTCTTTATTTTTGTAATTGTGGACAACAAGCTAGTCCACTAGCTATTTCTATATTTATATATGGTTTAACTAATTTTTGTGAAAAACGATGAAAATAAAACTATGTAGAACGTGGTACAACTAAAAGTTTAGGTATAACTACTTAAAAATTCAGATGAATATTTTACTAATAAAATTTATGTTCATATTTCTGTGGGACCCACAAAATTGTATTCTTTATTTTTGTCATTGTGGACAACAAGCTTGTCCACTAGCTATTTATGCTCAACCACGTGAGTGAGGAGTCGAACTCCCGAGGTGAGAGGCAACGACGAGGGGTGTTAACCTCACACTGTATATCAAATATTTTATTATTTAATTTCTCATTTATAAGATTTTATTTGTAATTCACAGTTTTTTTAGTTCGTATACATATCCAAATATTTCAAATTCGTGCAGACTACATTAGTTATACCAAAACATATTAGGTGTACCAACAATAACCCATTTGTACCAATTGAACAAGTTGTACCAAAATAAACTAGTTGTACCAAACTGAACTATTTGTACCAAAATAAACCAGTTGTACCAACATAAACCTATTCAATTAAAATAGACGAGTTCGAGTTTGAATTGCATATTCTCAAACCTCTCCATCTCTCCATCATCTACCAACACATGCTCAATAATGTTGATCATCTTGGTAACATCACACCTAGTCTGTAGTTTAGGTGTCTTTGGATATTTAGATGCCTTGTAATAGAACTTGAGAGGTTGCATCAAGCCAGTTTCCACGTCTGAATCTTGTAAACAATTTTTTTTTTCTATTGATTAGGTACACTGAATAAATACCGAGTTTTATCAAATAATACCAGATGTACAACATCAGAAGAATACCATTTAATTTTGACTATGAGTTGTACCTAATAATAGAACCTGAGAGGTTGCATCAAGCCAGTTTCCACGTCTCACGGGTCCTCCTCCTCTCCTCCATCAATGGCTTCTCCACTAGTTGCTTCTCCATCGGCACTAGTCCACCCCTCCCGTCGGTTCATCCTCACGTGACCTCTCCTCCTCGGTCGGGTTCTTTAGCGATTGCTTCTCTGCGAGTGGTTACTTATCTCTCTGATGTTGTTTCTTCGACCATGATCGCTTTTCCCGCGGTTGTAATCTCTTTCATCATAATACCTTTCTTCATATTTCTCGTTTTTTTCATGGTTGAATAAAATGAATTTTTAGGATTTGTGTCTATGAATTGGGGATGATGGACGAGAATATGGAGAAAGAGAGTAGATGTAATAATAAATTTAATTTATGTTACATATAATTATCCAATTAGAAAAATATTATTTTATCATTCTTTATTCGACCGCCAATGTAATATACCGACCTCTCTCCCCTATAAATAACTATGTACACATTCGATTGATGAAAAAAGAAAAAATGAATCATTCAATTTCATTCTCTTCTCCTCTTGCTCTCTTCACGCCTTTTTCTTCATAGATATATAATATATATACATATATACACTAAACACTAAACACATACATAAATAAATAATTATTATATTATCTATTAAATTTAACACGTTATCAGCACGATCGCCTCTCGATCGATTTGAACTCATATATAACTGAGTTCATACATTATTTGTTTCCTACTTATTTATGTTTATGTTACTTATGTTATATTCTGATTGTAAGGATGAAACTGCCTCCACGATCTATATTTATTTATCTTTTGTTGTTATGGTAGCGTACTACTGTACCCATCTTTATTGTTATGATGGCGTACTACTGTACCCATCTTTATTGTTATGGTGTTGTATTACTGTACCCATCTTTACTTTTTATTGTTATGGTGGGCGGACAACCGCGACCCATATTTGTTTATTGTTATTATGGTGGGCGAACAACTGCGACCCATATTTGTTTATTGTTGTTATGGTGGGCAGACGACCGTGACCCATACTTATTTAAATTCATTTAATCAATTTAAATCGTTAAATTAATTGATTTAAATTTTCTTCATATGATTGCTAAATAAGAATTTTGCCTCTTCACTATTGATTAAGGAGAGACTAAATCCGAAGGTTATCAATGTAGTAATGGGTTTATGACCCGATGTTTTATCGAACCAATGTCGGGGATGATCACGCACTAATTCTATATTGAGATCACTAAGTCAAGGTTATTATAAATGATTGTTTGTCACTAACAAGATCTAAAAGAAACAATAGCAAATAGCAACTGAACAAGAGAATTAAAGCAAGTAAACATAAAGTCAATGATTAAGATTTAAAAGATTATAAGGAAAAACTAAGCAATTAGCTATGGTAATTGACTTAGGTGATTATGGTTTTAACTAAGCTACTCATTTCTAACATTTAATGCTAATCCTTAGTCTAAGGTCTATCTAAGAAAGATTAACCCAATCCCTTGGCGAAAATCCCTGTACTAATTGTGAAATTGAACAATCCCTTGACTAATCACACAATTAACAAGCAATAAACTCTAGCATATTCAACTACTAAGCAATCCTAGCACAATCCCTTGGTTAGGTCTCACTTAGCACATATTTGGTTCTTTCAAGCATTTTATCAAACACCTTCCGGGTATAAAATACCTAACATCAAGATTATGTTAGCTACTCCTAATCAAACCTTAAACGCACCAAATACATGAAGATAAATGGAAACTAAGCCCTAAGCAACTTAATCTAAACCCTAATCTACAAAGCTAATCACTTAGATTATGACTACTCACTCATGGTTTTAGCACAAAATCTCATGAGAGAAACTTGCTTAACCATGATTAACAAGCAAAGATAAAGAGAAATTGCAATAAATTCAAACAAAATCCTTACAAGAAATTCAAGATTCAACAAGTTCAAGAGAGAAATTCAAAAATCAAAAGCTAGAACAAGATAAAAGTTGTTAGAGAATAGTAATAGGAGAGTATTTATACTTTCTCCACAAAACCCTAAAAATAAGTCTTGCTGGCGCAGGTGGACCGTTTAGCCAAACCGGTCCGAGTCTAGATGGCTTGTCCGGGCTAGCTGGACGTGTTCGTGGACCGGTCAAGGGTTGACCGGTATGCAACCCGGTATGAGCCTCGGGTTAAATGGATCGGTGAGTGAGAGAGTGAGTCTTGGCCGGTCCAACTTTCCCGGAATGAGTATCGGTCAGGATCCCGGTGATGATGACCGGTACATGTCTACGAGATTCACTTCTTCGAAGATCGGGAGGTGCACTAGTGAGGCGTGACCGGTATAGGTGTTGCGAATGGAAGACTGGTCTGGGCCCCAACCTGTCTGACCGTTACATGTTGACGAGAATGAGCTAAACTTCCTTTTCGCTCCAAAATGCTCCAAGTTATTCTGAATTCCGCTTGATCTAGATTCCATACCTGAAATGTGAAAATGGCATGCAATGCGACGTAAAAGACCCTAAATGCAACCTAAACTAGCGAGAAATGGATGAAAACGAATCCTAAAATCGGTTAAAAACACACCATATCAATTCCCCTTAACGTATCTTTTGCTTGCCCTCAAGCAAACAAGTTCAAAGCATGGAAGAAATGTTTGAAAAACAAGAACCTAACAGTTAGAATTCCACAATGAGAGCGTTTCCAATCTAGCATAACTACTTGTCACATCATCTAAGCAATATCATTATCAACCATATTACAAAGCATGGTGATCCACTTGGTTATTCTATGTCACTTCCCTACATTCAATTAGAAATGGTGAAACATGATCAATTACAAACTCGAGGTTTCACTTGGTTCGGTAGAAAGGGGATTCCGAGGAAAAGAGAAGGTTTCTCAAGGCAATATGGTCGATTGTAACGAGGTTTCTCTCTCGGAGTGAGGAGATTATAGTAAAAACGGGTAAGACAAAGAACAATTGGGGTGTACAAAATTAGGCATCTATCAATCCCCAACATATGCACCTAATCAACCCAACCTTATCACTCTTCTAAGCACAACACCAAATCTTTATCTACCTTAAGGGATTTCTTCTTCTTTTCATATCTTCTAAGCTAGACTCTTTTATTTCTTTCTTTCTTTCTTGGTCACTCCAAGGTTATCAATCTTCATTGCTTTCTTAATATTTTTTTCATTTCTTTTTCTTTGCTTTTCTTTTCCATAGCAATCTTTTTCTATTTCCACAAGCCTTTCTATATGAGCATAAACTTACTTTTTCTTCTTTCCATTTTGCCAAGATTCTAGCTAAGCTTTCCTTTATTCTTTTCTTTTACTATCCCTTAAGGTTTTATCTTTTCATAACTATGGTGCCTCTTTCATGTTCCCATATCCCAAACTTTCTTCTTTTTATTCTATTCTTATCTACCCAAGCAATCCAAACAACAGGCATACCAATCTTAAGCTACCCGAGACCCAATGAATCAAGTCTAGATAAACCCAAGCGTTTCCAATACAATTCATCACTTATTCAACCTAGGCTACCCGGATAGATACTCTCAAATGTCGCTCTCTATACTTGCACAATTTTACAAAATTACAATCACTAATAAAAGACAATGAGAACTCACATGTGTTTGGGTCGGGGGAGCTTCGGGTGAGAAGGAATCATCCTAAAAGTGAGGATGACCAAGCCGGGCTAAATGTGTTTCGGCTAGCGAAGCCCGAACTCATTGCTCAAAATGGTAAAAGCCATGAAACACAAGAGAGTGAGATTGTTCATGCTAGTTGAGAGTTCAAATTAAGGTCCAATAATCATGGAAGTAACAATAGATTATCAAGTTTCAATAACCAATGACAAAGCTTTTAAGCGTCAAGATCAAGAGCAAAAGACTTCGAGACGCTTCGAGACTACTAAACTAGAATCGATGATCGGGAATTCTAGGTGCTTCGGTTCTCTTTTGAAAACGAGTGCAATGCAACCTATATGGGACTCAATCTAGACTAGAGTGAATGCAATGCAATCTAGATGCAAACCCGAATGAAAACAAAATCTTTTTGTGTTTTTATGAAATTTTTCGATTTCTTTTTTTTTTTTGGTTTTTTATGAAACATAGATATTAACAATGCATAATGACTCAAACAAAGAAAAAAAGACAAAGCAAACAAGATTAGCAAAAGGTGGTTCCTCCCCCAAACTTAAATCACACCGTCTCTGTGGAACCAAGTAAGGAGAAAGAACCGAAGATAAAAGAACGAAAAACAAAGAAAAACATGCATATGTACAAAAGGTGTGGAATCATACCTACATATAACGGGCGTTGGGGTCGAACTCCTCATCGGAGTCGAAGTCGGGATACTCGTTATCGGAATTAACTGGAGGTGGTGAGGCGATTGGCCTTCTGTGACGGGACTCATGAACGGATGCGCGCGACAGGATATGAGATGATCCTCCCGATGTCTCTACAAAATTAGTAGAGCGTCTAGAGTAAGTGAAAGTAGGGTCAAAGACATGTGTACTACCTTCGCCCGAGCATGAAGTTCGTCTAGTGATGAGGTTGGCAAGTTGCTTGAAAACGATCCTCATAAATCTCATCCTTCTTCCTCGCCTCTTCCTTAAGCCGCTTTGTTTCCCTCCAGGCTTTCTTCACTTGCCCAACCGTTGCACTAACCACTCTATCCAAAAACTTGAGCCAGCACCCCTTCTTGTTGTTATCTCGGACAAGGTCCCGAACCTGTCCCGGATCAGTTGGAACAGGTAGCGGCTCTGTGTAATATCGTGCGCTTCCATATATGTTGCTCGGGGGACTCGCCTCATAATCAAACATGGGAGCATCTCGTGGTGTTCTAGAGCGGGATCCAGATGTACTGGATGAGCAAGGAGGAACGGGTTAGCCTTGACCGAGAACATAATATTCTGACTCGGGAATGTCAAACCGGATGTTATGTGCCGATTCACTCATGTCCGTGAATCAACGGTTAGGTAGAACAATACCCCGGAGCTCACCTTCCTCTGTCATGAAGGAACAGATAAGCAGCTCTCCACACATCCCAGTAACAAAATGAGCCTTCTTAAGGTAGGCCATGTCAAGGAACCTCGGGTCAACACCATCGGTTGGGTCAAGCGGTGCTCCCACGTGCCGGAAAATCGGTGTAAGGAATCCTCCAACGCTGATTTGGGGCGTGTTATCGGTCATGTGGCACAACCGCATCTGCATCTCAAGCAGCTCATAGCAGAAAACTTGAACAATGCTGGATCGACGCTCTTCCAAATGCTCAAATGTCGAGGGATTGTCCAAAATCTCACGAAGGATGGACCCAACTCCAAGTCGAAGAAATCGCATCTCATCCATCCGAATCTCCCCTATCTCACGTTTGACATAAAATGTGTGGGCCAGGATCTTCTGAATATACCGAACTGTGGGGTGACGGATAGTGGCTGCCTTTGTCTTGCCCGGTCTAAAAGGTATGCGCCCCATATAGGTAACCATGTAGTCATTATCCTCGGGACAATCTTAAAAATCAGACCTTCCCCTCAAAGGGAACTCATAGATCTCCTCGATATCCCGAAAAGATATCATGTATACCCGCTGGTTCGTATCGGAAAACCGGAGAAAACCCCCTCCATATCCGTCTCTTCTTCCTCCCGGAGTGCCATACATCTCTAACGAGGCTAAGAACCAACACGTCATTTCCTTGTATGCAATCTCATTCATCCCCATCAAACTTGAGATCCCCATATCGCCCAACAAAGCATAAGTAGGATCAAATATCCCTAGGTGATTCAGTGCAACGGGGTGGGGAAAGGTGGTTCCCACGAAGCCATAACCCATGAAGAGCTTCACCATCTCGGTGGGAGATGGTTTTTGGATTTTCTCCAATGCTTTCTCTATCCCCTTCAATCGGGCTTCCTTGGATCGAGAAGTCTCATCCGGGTGAGCCAAATCCTCATTCTCGGCTATCAACAATCGCTGAGAAGTTTCACTTCTACTCCAAAGTGGAACTGCTCCTTCGACATCTAGACCGAGAAGGGTGTAGTCGGGAAAATTTGCTCGAGCTCCCTTCTTTTTCTTAGTCGACCCATCACTTGAGGAAGCCGGCCTCTTTCCCTTATCAGCTTGAGTCGGTTTTGTTTTCCCATGATGATCCTACATATGTGAAAATTTTCAAATTAAGTTCATGAATCAAGTATTCCATAAAATAGGTGCTCATCGATCAAGCAAAGGGAGTATCAATATTAGCTATCAAGACTCAAACCACTCTCAACACCACAAGTGAACGATAACAAAAACATAATCACTCGATTTTCTAACCAATGATACACTTTTGAAACTTGTAATCCCATCAATTCAAAAAATGCGAAGTCTTTTCAAATTTGGTTCTCAACGAATTCTAATTCAAGAATATAGTTCAATTCTAGCGAAATCATCCTAAATGTTTCGATACATTCGTTCCCAATCGAAAAAAAATCGAAGTTCATCACCCAAAAATCCCCAAATCATGGATATCACTTAAAAACGTGGGAATGGTGCATGCAACAAAGGAAATCCATACATAACAATCACTCATTCAATTTTCAGACAATGTAATCACAAATCTACTTACAATCTAGAGAGTTCAAGTGAAAAATTTCTTTGAGAGAAAGTGAAGCCAAAATTGAGAAATTGAGAGGATAAAGTGTAGAAGCAAGTAGGGCTTGAGAAAATAACAAGTTTTGGCTTTTACATGAGTGAAAATTTTGGATTTTAGAGAGAAAATCGCAAGAGAAGTGAGGAAGAAGAAGGAGAGGGGGAAATTCCGAGTTTTAAAATCGCAGTTTCATTACCTCGTACCGGTCTGGCTGACCGGAACACATCCCGGGATGCATTTCATGATTCCAATACCGGTCTGATAGATCGGTATCCCTACACCGGGACGGTGATACGAAGATCCTTCTCGGATCTACTCCTGACCGGGCCACAAGCCGGTCTAAAGCTCGCGAAAGATGTACCGATCTAGATAGACCGGTATCCTAACCAGTATAAGCTCCGAGGAATCCTCACATGGAGCTGTATCAGTGCATACTGACCGGTCCATAAACCGGTCCAATCACACCGAGTTCCCGTGTCAGTTCTTTAGCGGTTTTTCTTCTCCTCGTTCGATCCTTGCAAATTCAGGACCTCAATATCGGCTTAGATTACTTGAATTACCTGCACAAGGAATCGAACTACAAAACGATCTCAAAGTTCAAGTTCTATAAAAAAGAAATGGTTCAATGTTCAAAAGAGAAATAAAAATGAGCAAAGGGAATATGTACAAAGATAACCATGGGACTTCCTCCCAAGTGAGCTTGTTTTAAGTCACTAGCTTGACTTTGGCATGCGCCTTAGTGCGGATTGATGCTTCGTTCAAGCTCCCAGATTCGTCCATGGAGCTCGTTGATTTTAGTTGCTTGTTCTTGACGTTCTATGTTTAATTGATCTCTTATACTCCATTCTTCCACTTCAATGTCTCTACGGTTCCGGACTTGGTGCCGAGCATGATCATCAAGAGTCCTCCAGTGTAGGCGGACTTCGTGTTCTAGCTCTCTAACTCGCTCCATTTTTACCAAGCGATCGGACATTCCATCATGAGCATAAGTCGGTTGTCTTGTTTCTCTACTAACCGGGTGGGGTTCGTCATAGGGTAGGTGTGTGGGAGAATAAGCGACATAGTTGCTAATACGGTTTAGGACCAATCTTCCCGAATAGAAATCGACTTCGGCTTCGACGTCACTCAAGAATGGACGTCCCAATATTAGTTGGTTTCCGCCATAGACTGGGTCTTCGAAGATGTGGAAGTCCGTAAGGACTACACCCTCTTGGATCCTTACTCCAACGTTGAAAATCATGCCAACCGGTTGCAGTCTTGGGACTTCGAAATCGGTAAGATCCCATATGGGTGGATCTCGAACCAAGAATCCCATATAGTGAGCTAAGGGAACCGTCATTGCATTTACCACAAGTCTTGAATCGCACAGCACGTCTTTGTACTTGAAACCACTATTTCAACATCAATCTTATATCTTCCTAGATCCAGTTTCCTTTCTTGTATTGGAATGCCTTCCGGTACCTCCTCGTTTTCTAACTCCCTAAACCATTGCAACTCGGGTGCTTTCTCCTCATCACTTAGCACGAATACCTTGACTTTGTTTTCCTCTTTACTAGGTAAAGCTCTTGGCTTGTATATTTGTAAATCGTGTTCTTTGATGTCAAGAGTGATAGTGCCGTGTTTCATACTAATATCTGCTCCCGTAACGGACAAAAATGGTCTTCCAAGTACTAGCTGTTCAATACCCTTCCCTTCGGTCTTTAATACCACGAAATCGGTTGGAACCTTGATTCCTCTAAGCATGAGCGGGATGTTGACGAGCTTTCCTTCGGGTTGTCTCATCGAAGTGTCAGTGATGAGTGTGAATTTTACCCCTCGGTTTTCATTCGTTTTTCGTTAGTTTAGGATGCATTTTAGAGTCCCTAGGTTGCATTTGAATGTTTTTCGTCATTTCAGGTCCAGAGGAAGCAAGGGAGAGGAACAAGCAAATACGGAGCAAAGACGAGCAAAAACGGCTAAGTCTCGGCTTTTCCAAGACCGCCGGTCAAGCCCACGCCAGTCAAACCAGACCGGCGAAGATGAACCAGGGAGATCTGGAGGAAGACCGCCGGTCAGGCCCACCGGTGAAGTCTTGACCGACGAAGACCGAGCAGGAAGCTCTGGAGGAGGAGCGCCAGCCAAGCGCGTCGGTCTGCACTAACTGGCGCAACCCGAGCAGGGAGCACAGGAAAAGGTACGCCGGTCAGGCCCGCCGGTCTGCACTGACCCGCAGAGGCTCCGCCGACCCAAATTTAGTTTTCATTTTTAGCTCGATTCTTGGTCTCCTATATAAAGACCCAACCCCAAAAACCCTAAACACGTTTTTCTTAGGTTTTGAAGTTTAGATCTCATTTGTGAGAGATACTTTTGGTACTTTTAATTTATGCAAGTTTATTTTATATGATTGTTCTTGTTTTTTTGTTGTTCTTGATTTAGTTCTTTGTTTCTAATCTAAATCCCTCTCACAAGTCATGTCTAAAAACTATCAAAGTGTTTAGGCATGAGTTGTGAGTAGTTTTTATAGACTTATGGATTAGGGGTTAGATCGGTAGATTTTGGATTGCTAGAATGGTTTAGATCTATAATAGAANAGTCGATTCTTTCCAAGATATTGTTTAAGTTATTGACTAATTGTTGCATGAACTTTTGTTTAATGCTTTCTAGTACTGCTTCATTGCCAAGAGATTTGTGTAATGGTAGGATTAGAAAAGGGGCTAGTTGTGCGAGAGTGAGCTAGTCTAGTTTAGAGATTCCTAGACATAGAATAAACCAAGGGTAGTTAGTAAACCAATCTAGCATGAAAACCCCTACCGATTATCAATCCCCTTAATCCATAAGTCGCTTTCATTTCTGATTTTTGTCATTTTCAGTTTAGTTATTTGCTTTCACTTTCAATTTATCGTTTTGTTTAATTATTTGCTTAGGAGTTAGTGACAAAAAACCCCTTTTGTGTTTGTCTAGAATTAATAAAATCTACCATAGGATTTGTGAGTGAATTGCCCCCGAGTTGGTTCGACAACCCGATCACCCATCTTACCTATACTTCATTGATAAACCACCATAAGAAACCGAAAAATCCTGTTTATCAGTCGGCTAGGACAAGATTGATCCTACATGGGACAAAAGAAGAATAACCAAGACGGTTAACAATAGATAGCGGCATAACATTCACACTCGCACCAAGATCACATAAGCAATTATCTAAGAAAATTGAATTAATCAATGCAAGGGATTGTGAAACTCCCTGGATCCGTGTGAGTTGTTGGAAAATTAGATTGTTGCTTATCGGCAGCATAAATCTCCGGTAGCAAGGTCCGTTTCTGCTCGTCAATGGTTTTAAGTTGTTGATTTAGTCGGTCCTTGACGTTTTGAGAGATCGTTGAGCTTGCCAAGAGAGCAGCAACTTGGAGCATGTGCTCTTCCACAATTTTTAAGCTTTCAATGAACTCTTCTCGTGCCTTTTCTTTAAAGCAGCCCGGGAAAGGCAATTTCGGTTTATAGACCTCGAACTCTTCTTTGATGGTTGTGATGATGTTGGTGTTAGTCTCCTCATTGGGAAGAACCATCCCCTCCTCTAAGTGCTCATTTTCCTCGATGAGAACACTAGAAATTATGACGTTAACGAACTCATGAGATGGAGAGACGCCTTTACCCGGGAGAGTGCCCAGTTGTCGCATTGAAGAAGAGGCGGCTTGAGCTACTTGATTATCCAAAGTCTTGATATGAGAGGATAAGGAGTCAAATTTGGAATTCAATTCGGAGTACATGTGATCCACTTTGGAATGGATCTCCTTCTTGAAATTGCCAAAATCGATGGCGTGTTTGGTTTGATCCTCGAGTAGTTGCTTCAACATCGGGATTGTTTGGTCATTTGAGGATTGCCCGGATTGAAAAGAGTTGTAACCCGGTGGATTGCTTGGTTGGAAAGAAGGTCGTTGAGATTGTTGATTGTAGTTGCTTCGTTGTGGTTGATTATTGAAACTTTTTTGTTGTTGAGGATATACTTGATCTTGGGGGTTTGCGACGTTGTTGTTGAGGTAAGAGAGAAGCGGGTTGCTGCTGGGGTTGTATTGATAGTTGTTGCGGTTATACCCTTGATTACCAACATAATGGACTTCCTCAGTTTGGAAGTCTGTTCTCTTCATCTACACTGGCGATGTTGACCTGAGCTTGTTAGGAGTTGAGTACTTTATCGAGTTTGTCGTTGAGAGACTTTAACTCGGCTTTGAAGGTAGAGTCCTTTGTTCCCATGTCTGTTGGCATTGATCGGTCATAGTTTCGTCCATAAGAAGCGTCACTTTGGCCCAAATGCTCGATAAGGCGGTTCCATCATCATAATGTTTAGAGAAAAAGCTTCCACCACTAACCGTGTGGAGCATCATTTTATAATCCTTGCGGAGGCCTTGGTGGAATAGCCCGAGAAGAGTTTCGGGGCTAAAGCCATGGTACGGGTAATCGTGAGTGTACTTCTTGAAGCGTGTCCATGCTTCAATGAGAGTTTCCATGTGTTGTTGCTTGAAAGTTGAGATGTCGCACTTGAGCTTGTTGGTGCGGGAAGGCGTAAAGAAGTTGTTGAGGAAGGCTTTCTTGCAAGCGGCCCAAGTTGTAATGGAGCCGGGAGCAAGACTTTGTTCCCATGTCTTGGCGTCACCTCCAAGTGAGAAGGGGAACAATCTAAGCTTGTAACCATCCTCACTTACACCATTGATCTTTACCGTCCACATATGTTATCAAGGTCATCAAGATGTGTAATCCGGTTCTCCTTCGAGAAACCATAGAATTGGTTGGTGGAGATCAAATTGAGCATGCTAGTTTTGATTTCAAAGTTGTTTGCTTTGACCGGTAGAGCATGAATACCGGTTCTAGCATCATGAGCTCGTGGTTCATTAATTTCTCCAATTGTTCTAGCAACCAGAGGATTTGCTTGAGGTCGTTCTTCAGCCATTCTATTCAAACGAAGAGCTTCGCGTCGGGCTCTTGAGTTGTTTCATTCAAAGGTGGTGGGATTCTCGGGGATGGGCACGATGTTGTCTGTACCTTGAGACATAGTGTTCATGAACCTGAGAAAAGAGAGTAGAGATGGAAAAAGTTAGTAAGTTGTAGAGAAAAGGAACCGAGTCCTTTGCAATCTCAAAGAAGAAATGGCAATCGAAGGTCCTGACAATGGCAACGACGCCAATTGATAAATAAGAATTTTGCCTCTTCACTATTTATTAATGAGACTAAATCCTAAGGTTATCAATGTAGTAATGGGTTTATGACCCGTGATTTTATCGAACCAATGTCGGGGTTGATCACGCACTAATTCTATATTGAGATCACTAAGTCAAGGTTATTACAGATGATTGTTTGTCACTAACAAGATCTAAAAAGAAACAATAACAAATAACAATTGAACAAGAGAATTAAAGCAAGTAAACACAAAGTCAATGATTAAGATTTAAAAGATTATAAAGAAAGACTAAGCAATTAGCTATGGTAATTGACTCGGGTGATTATGGTTTTAACTAAGCTACTCATTTCTAACATTTAATGTTAATCCTTAGTCTAAGGTCTATCTAAGAAAGATTAACCCAATCCCTTGGCGAAAATCTCTTTACTTACTGTGAAATTGAACAATCCCTTAACTAATCACACAATTAGCAAGCAATAAACTCTAGCCTATTCAACTACTAAGCAATCCTAGCACAATCCCTTGGTTAGACCTCACTTAGCACATATTTGGTTCTTTCAAGGATTTTATCGAACACCTTCCGGGTATAAAATGCCTAACATCAAGATTAGGTTAGTTACTCCTAATCAAGCCTTAAACTCACCAAATACATGAAGATAAATGGAAACTAAGTCCTAAGCAACTTAATCTAAACCCTAATCACCCTAATCTACCAAGCTAATAACTTAGATAATGACTACTCACTCATGGTTTTAGCAAAAAATCTCATGAGAGAAACTTGCTTAACCATGATTAACAAGCAAAGATAAAGAGAAATTACAATAAATTTAAACCAAATCCTTACAAAAAATTCAAGATTCAACAAGTTCAAGAGAGAAATTCAAAAACCAAAAGCTCGAAAAAGATAAAAGTTGTTAGAGAATAGTAATAAGAGAGTATTTATACCCTCTCCATAAAACCCCACAAAACCCTACAAATAAGTCTTGCTGGCGCAGGTGGACCGGTCAGAGTCTAGATGGTATTTTCGAGCTAGCTAGGCGTGTTCGCGGACCGGTTAGTGGTTGACCGGTATGCAACCCGGTATGAGCATCGGGTTAAATGGATCGGTGAGTGAGAGAGTGAGTCTTGGCTGGTCCAACTTTCGCAGAATGAGTACCGGTCTGGAACTCGGTGATGATGACCGGTACATGTCTACGAAACTCACTTCTTCGAAGTTCGGGAGGTGCACCGGTGAGGCGTGACCGGTATAGGTGTTGCGAGTGGAAGACCGGTCTGGGCCTCGGCCTGTCTGACCGATACATGTTGATGAGAATAAGCTAAACTTCCTTTTTGCTCCAAAATGCTCCAAGTTGTTCCGAATTCTGCTTGAGCTAGATTTCATACCTGAAATGTGAAAATGACATACAATGCAACCTAAAAGACCCTAAATGCAACCTAAACTAGCGAGAAATGGATGAAAACGAATCCTAAAATCGGTTAAAAACACAACATATTAATGATGAATTTGAATTACTATTTAATTTTATTATCGAAGTATATTTTTAAACGTTCCTGGTATAGCCGAACATCCAGAGAACCAAACCGCTCCTGATAGAGTCGAAACATTCTACGGTACAGCCGAAACACTCCCGGTAGAGCCATACACTCGTGGTAGAACTGAAACGCTCCCGATAGAGCCGAAACGCTCACAATATAGCCTAAACGCTCCAGGTAGAACCGAAATCCAGTTCGAACGCTCTCGGTAAAGCCGAAATGCTCCCGATAGAGCTGAAAAGCTCCCAGTTGAACTGAAATGCTCCCAAAGAGTTGAAATGCTCCTGACAGATCTAAATCGCTCCCAGTAGAGTCGAAACGTTCCCGAAGAGCCGAATCGCTCCCGAAAAGTAGAAACACTCTCGAAAAGTAGAAACGCTCTCGAAAACTAGAAACGCTCCCAGAGAGCTAAAGACAATCTAAAAGAGCAAAAAAACGCTCGCGAAGAGCGAAAAACGCTCCCGAAGAGCAGAAAACGCTTCTGAAGAGCAAAAACGCTCCCTAAAAGGGAAAATGCTCCCGAAGAGCAAAAATGCTCTCGAAGAGCGGAAAAAGCTCCTGAAGAGCAAAAATGCTCCCTAAGAGCGAAAATGCTCCCGAAGAGCGAAAAACGCTCCTGAAGAGCGTAAAACGCTCTCGAAAAGCGAAATGTAAATATGAAATATAACAATTGAAAATAAAGTGAGATTCTATTCAAGATAAATGGAATGGAAATCACATCATCTCGAGGGGGAGAATTTGAGAATCTCACATCAATAAAAAGTGGAACATACGGAAGATTATGTTTCCGAAATTATAGTTAACTGCAAGAATTTTGAATAGTTGGACATGAAACTGAAGTTCATATGTTCAATTGAAACTATTCATAATATTTGGGCAAATCAAATGCCAGAAGCATTAATGATGAAAGTAAAGAGCTGTGAGAATATGTAAAATAAATGATCATGCAAATTAGTTTGAACTTGAAGTTGAATAGATCATTCATATAAAAAAGTTGTTACTCGACTGCCAAACATATGGTGATCTTTAAGAGAACAATCTCTTACTCCAGCTGAAAATACTCCAATTAAAATATATCCGTGAAGGATAATGTAAGAGTCTACTACACGTAAGAAACATGAGTGACTACTTTGGTTCCAACGATAAAAGATCATTGAAAATAAAAGGAGCAATACAAATATTTAGTGAGGATCAATCCCCCAAAGAGGTTATTAACATGGGTTAATAATAAATCAGGTACCTGAATGAGATAATAAAAGAGATCTTGATTAACCATGTCATTGTGGAAAGTAAGGAAGCAAAGAAAATAATAATAATTGTCGACAAGATAAATAACTTAGCGCGCTATATAAATGAGGATTATGAAACTACCTTTGTGAATGAGTGTAGGAAAAGTAATTTTGGCCAAATATGATAAAGAGACTGTCAAGTCTATGTTAACCCCGTATGAAAAAATGAAAACATTGAACCAGAAGTTCAAGTAGTAACGTGCGTGAATTTTCAAGAAAAGAAAACAACATTTGGTATATCTGGCAAAATATACATGACTTGAGTAGTGTCCCATGGATTCAACAATCCAAAGATAAATCCCTGAAGGATTAATGATATCATAAATTATGTTCCCAGGAACTCTTTTCACTACAAGAAAACACGTCAATTGCAACTGCAATATCAGTCGCACATGTAGTTGCAAGGGGGTTAGTACGACTGTTTGTGCAACTAAGGCAAGTAGTCGCACAATACGAGTCGCGAAATAATTTAGTTGCAGTGAAGTTGCATTTGTGCGACTTAAGGGTAACTGAATTTACTAGTCGCACATTAGCAACTCCGAAGTGCGACTACTATAAATAGTTACATTTGACTACGGAGCTGCGAAAGTAGTCGCACTAAGAAGGACGACGATGCGACTCGTTGACTAGCCGCTTATATTTAGCAACTCCCTTTGCAACTTAATTTGGGATTCTTATTGGGACTACATTTGCAACTACGTAATGTTTTATAAATTAATGAAAGAGTCGCACTAGTAGTCGCATTATTGTGGGACTGTTTTTGCAACTACGCTTTGCGATGACGGTTAAGACTACGTTTGCAACTACGTAGTTTTTATAAAATAATGAATTATTTGCACAATTAGTTGCACAATGTAGGACTGCATTTGCAACTGCCTTTTCCAATGACAATTAAGACTACGTTTGCAACTACGTAGATTTTATAAAATAAAGATTTGGTTGCAAATTTAGTCGCACTT
>OVAO01000506.1:0-20718 GCA_900406285.1 Biscutella auriculata | reverse complement strand
CTTTTTATTTTCTTTTTGGTTTTTCTATCTTAAAGCTTTTGGGAAGAGAGGGGGAACGTTAGGCAACCATATACACTATCCGGAACTTAAAAGGGATTTCAAGCACAATTTTATGCTATAATCTAGGTCCTTATGAGAAAGAGCTAATTCTGAAGCCTATGTAAGCAATTAGGAAGGGACATATCATGCATCAACCATTAGCGCGGTTCCCACTAAACATGCTTCTTAAGATTACCCGTAAGGTTTACACAAACTTTGTGGAAAAACTCGAAATCTTCACTAATTCCCTATGCAAATGGTTCTAAACTCAATCCTAAAAGAAAGGAAAATCTTTTTGGGTTTTTAGAAATTTTTTGATTTTTTTGATTTTTTTGCTTTTTTCTTAAAATCAAGTTAACTATATGCAATGCATGCAAGACTCAGACAAAATAGAAAACGACATTAGTACTAAGGCGGTCTCTCCCCCAAACTTAAACTACAGAGTCCCTGTGTAAGTCGAAGTGAGGAAAATACCAAAAAACGAGATAATCTAAATGCTTTATTTACAAGGGTGTTTAAGAAAGTACCTTAAAATATGTTTGCGTCGGGGTCGATTTCTCCGTCGGTGGAGAAAGAAGGGGACTCATTGGAGGTGGACGGAACCGGGGGAGGCGGGATATTGCAGCGCAGGCGCTTGATTCGGCGCCTTCTTGATGCACGGCCTCTCTCCTGAGTTCCCTCATCCGAGTCAGTCCAATCCGGCATGGCGGAACTGGATCCAGCGCAGCTTATCATGCTCTTCAGGGCGGTAATCAGTTTTTCATTGTGGCAGTGGAGTTTGCTGATTTCCTTCTGCATTCCTTTGACAGCGGATGCAACCTTTCTGAAAGCGCTTTGACAGCGGTCCCTAAACCGATTCTCCCTGCGAACCCGGTGCGCCTCTAAAAATATATCTTGAGTTTGTCCCGGTAGAAAAGGGGCAGGGGCGAGCGGAGCCGAGTAGCGGGCAATCCCATAGACAGGTGCAGACTACTCGCGATAGTACTCAGCGGCGAGAGAAGGGTTCCCAGGTTCCTCGTCTTGGTTGACGCCATTCCCTGATTCAGGGTGTATTGGATCTGGTAAGTCCTGGTGATCGTGACTGAACATGAGGTTAGCTGGCGTTGAGAGGGACGTGATCTCCGAGTTAGGCAGGAGGTTCTGACGCTTCTGGTTATCAAACGTGAAGGCGTATATATATTTGTGTCAGAGCATTCCGTCCAGGAATCCACTTCTTCGTAGGTAATCAAAATCCATATGCCTTGGTTGTACGCCCTTGATGTCTTTGGGAAGGATGACGTCTGCGAACCGCAGGATCGGGGTCACAAACCTCCCGATAAATATCTTCGGAGTGGCGTCCTTGGTGTACCAGCCGTTCTTCTTAACCGTCAAGAGCTGCTGACAAAGAAGTGCTACCGGACTATATTTCCGAGCTGCCAACTCTGGGAACAGATCATTGTCCTTTTCGATTGCGCGGACCATCGGTGCTAAGCTGTGGCCTATAAAGCTCAACTCGTCTGCATGTACGGCTCCGGTCTCGCGCCTAGCAGTGAAAGAGTGGGATAAGACTTTGTGGACATAACAGACTGCGGGGTGCTTGATTAAGGATCCCTTTGTGGTGCCAGCCTTGAAGTCCTTAGATCCTATTGTTGCCCAGAGAAGTTTCAGCGCAGAGTTGGGTAGTCTGTCGTCCTTTGCGCCAGTCTTCGGGAAGGAGAAGATTTCTACAATCTCGTCGAAAGTAACCCGCCGCTCAATATCATCCCATTTGGTGAAAAGAGATAGCCATCGTCTGTCTCATTGTCAGCGTCTTCGCTCGGAAAGTAGACCTCCAGCAAGGCGAGAAAGGCGCATGCCTATTCTCTGAATCCGGGTTGACTAAGGTTTAGCAGGGAAGTAATGCCCATATTTTCCATGAGCGATCGGACATCGTCCTCAATGCCGAGCTTCCGTAGTGTGGGTATGTCTGGCAGGATGGACTCAACGAATTTGTGCTCCATTAACGCGTGGTAATGGGCGAGCTTGGTGGGTTCCTCCGAACGATCAACTGGAGACTCTGAATCCAATGGTAAAGGAAAGAATTCCGGTGTCTCCAAAGGGTCTGCAGAATTCCACGAGTCCGGGAAGTAATTCGGTGGAAGATTGACGTTGAACTCATCCGCAAAATTCGCGACGAAGGGCGTGTGTCCTAAGGTACTCGCCTCGGGGCGGTTTGATGGCGCATACTGATCAAGATCGGGGAAATCGGTTTTGATCTGGGAAAAGACAGAGTTTAAGTCTGGTAGGTCGTGGTGTGCCATTATCTATAAGTGCTGCCAAATAGATTCAGATTTCTAAGCGTTTGAAAATTCTCACGAAAGTCTCAAGAAAACCGAAAATCCACAAAATATCATTTCGGTAAATCCGGGTGGTTCTAAAAAAAAATGAAACTTCAAGATTTTGCTTGGGACACATCAACCAATATGAATAGTACAAATTCTACTCCAATTTCTCTAACATGAAAATTCAAGAACCTAAATTCTAGAATTTCTCTAATTCAAGGCATAATTCGATAGAGAAACTTTCAACGACGGCAAATCCTAGGCTCTCAAAGCAAACGTCACACTAACCACATCCTAATTTCGCAAAAATTCAACATTTTGGTACCCGATGAATAGTGACGAAGAAAATAGGAGTTTGAGATTTCATACCTCGGATGTCGGATGGAGAATGGAATGGTTGAAAATGATACTCGAGAGATGAAAACCGAAGATTTTGCAAAGAAAACCCGAAAGAAACAAGCAAAAACCAAAGATTTTGAAAGCTTGAAAATGGTTTTCTTGGAAACTTTTTGAGAGAACTTAAGAAGAATGGAGTAAAATGAGTGAGTAAATAATTTTTGTGGCAAAAGGGGTTTTAAAGCACCAAAATCGGGCAAGGGGCAACGACGTCGGCCAGGGCCCGGCCGGTACATGCTCCATCGGCCAGGGCCCGGCCGGTACATGCTCATACTATAAATACTACCTTAGGGAATTTAAAATGCAAATATATACAAGGATACGCATGGGACTTCCTGCCAAGTGAGCTTGTTTAACGTCGCTGAGCTTGACGGGTTTTCTCGAGCGACTTAATCGCGGTTGAGCGAGGCCTCGATTATTGCCAACCGGGCTCGCATTTCCTCCATAGCAGTGCGGTCTATTTCCGCTTGCTTTTCCAGAATTAGCACACGCAGGGCCATTTCCCTTGTTGCCATTATACTGGTTGATGCAGTGTTAGACGTGGTAGGTTCTTGTTCTGAAATATCCTCTTCACTGGAAGGTTCTGCTGCTAAACGACGCATACCATCATTAATACGAGCGACTGAATCTTCAACCGTTTCATTTCTTAGGACTTCCTCGGGCGGGTTCACTATTCCCTTTTTTCGCATCAGTTTCTTAAATAGATCATTAAGATATGCCTGTGCGTCGTTCACAGTACCTTCATTCTTGGGAGAGAGCGCTTCGGGCTCATGATTATCGGTATCACCGTCCAGAAATTATGTGTCTTCGATTCTCTCTAGATTATCTGATTCCATATCTTCAGAATTGGATTCGGAATTTTGGACGAGTTCTCCATTCCAAATCCTGGTTCCACCGTCTGTCATCTCAGACGTGTCTGTCCCGATGGGAAAATAGACTTTGTGATGATTCTCTCTCTGCACGTGTCTGAGAATCAGACCATGAGTCTCAAACTCTATCTGTCCTCCGGCATTTTGTAGAAAATCCGTTCCAAGGACCAGACAGCCGATGTTTTTGTCCAATGATTCAACAACGTAGAAATCAACGTTAGTCCAAGAGTTATTGATCCTTATAGGGCCGTACTAAGCGATCCCGAGAGGCCGAATGATTTCCTCCGTGTTGCTCATTAGAGTCATATTCTAGTAAGGCAAACACTCAATCTCGAGATCTTCACAGAGTTCTCGGGTCATGACATTTACTGAAGAGCTGATGTCGCACAATATTCGTTCCATCGGGATGCCAAGAATTCTGATGGAGAGGTGATAGCAGCTTCGATCGTTTCGATGAGTGATGGCTCGGTACCCAGCCTGCCTATTGTAGTTGTCATCGCACAACGAATTTTCATCTATCTGGTGATTTGGTGACTGCTTTTTCATGTCCAGAATTACAAAGTCCGTTGGCACTTCCACTTCCTGAAGTTGAATAAGTAGGTCTTCAATGATTTCGACTGGCTGTGAAAGCGAATTGTCGGCCAGGACAAGTTCAAAGGGGCATGTTTGGAAGGTCGAGTATCCCAATGCATTTGCTGTTTTACGGGACATGAAATTTACGCTTGCCCCGAGATCGCACAGGGAGTTGTCGAATTTTACTGAGTGCAGGGTACACGGGACGGTGAAACTGCCCGTGTCTTCTAATTTAGGAAGCGTTGGTTTTGGTTAGGGTTCAGAAGCTGCAGGTTTGGTTCGTAGGTATTCAAAGCAGGCGGATGTCGTGTTGAACTGATCAATCATACCCTTATATTGCATGCGGATTTCTTCAGAAATGCACGATTCCGCCAGAAGGGTGATGATATTTGGAAGCTTTTTTCTTGTTTCAATTATTCCTTGCTGCATTTCTTCTTGAAATTCTTCGGATTAAATCTCGGGAAGGGTAATGTCAGAGTCTATTCCTGAGAATGTCCCCCCTACTTTAGGTGCATTGTCCTCGATGCAAAAAGTAGCCTGGAGAACAATTGCGTACTCTTCCTTGGCCGTTTCCGTCCGACCGGGAAGAGTACCTACATCGCTTTGAGTTTGAGGCTATCTGAACGACTTGGTTGTCTAGGGCCTTTACGTGGGATGCCAGAGAGTCGAATTTAATCTTGATGTCTGAGTGGTTGCGGTCGACACGGGAAGATATGTCGTGCATGAAACCAGAGGTTTCTTGTGAACTCTTCTTCTGAGAATCTATTAGCTGCTTCAGTAAAATCGTCTATTGATCCTCGGATGCAGGAATTGGTTGTTGTTGGCGTTGGCCATAAAAGTCGGGGGGTTTTGAAGTCTTCCCCTGTTGATTCGGATAGTAGCCTTGCAGACGAGCTTGCTGACCGTATTACGGATAGCTGTTATTTTGGAAGTTTTGTGGCGGCTTCTGCTGCTGCGGGTAGACCTGATCCTGGGGATTGGCTACGTTGGTATTTCTGTAAGAGAGGTTGGGGATGTAAGGTTTCTAGGCTTGATTGCCCATGTAAGCGAACTCTTCTTCGCTGAAATCCATGGTAGTGTGTTCTTCAGACTCTCCGACAAAGTGGACGGCAGCTTGCCGAGCGGATAGCAATTGATCAATTTTCGCACTTAAGACCTAGAGTTCGGACTCCTGGTTGTCCTCCTTTAATACGACCGGGGTACGGTTGGCACGGTCGTAGTCCTCGGTATGTGAACTACTACTTTGGACTAAATCCTCGATAAGCTCTATTTCGCAGGCTGGAGTTAATTTTTTGAAATTACCGCCGCTTGCGGTGTCGAGTACCAACTTAAATTTATCAGACAATCCCCGGAAGAAAGTATTGACTAGAGATAGCTCTGAAAACTGATGATGGGGAAACTTGATGGTGTATGATGTGAAACAATCCCATGCGTCAGCAAAACTTTCCAGCTTGCGTTGACGGAAACCTGAAATGTTGCTTTTCAGTTTGTTTGTGCGGGAAGATGGGAAAAATCGTGAAACGAATTCTCTTTTGCAGGCTTCCCAGGTTGTTATTGAGTCGCGCGGGTGCTTGACCTCCCACTGGTTGGCAGCACCGTCCAAAGAGAATGGGAATAAACGAAGCTTTACAGCGTCCTCGGAAATGTCGTTAATTACTATAGTGCTGCAGGTACGGTCAAATAGGCTTATATGTTCAAGTCGGCATTCGTCAGGTAGACCACTGAACTTGTTGTCTTTTAACATAAAGACAAGGCCCTGCGGTATCGTGAAGTTGTTTTGGTTAATAGGTGGAGGGCGGATACTGGAACGTTGTCCGTTCGCTATCGGGGTATCAAAAGAACCAATAGTTGCGGCTGGAGGGTTCTGACGGGCAACGGGTAAGGGATCCGGATTGGGGATGTGTTGATGTCCATGTAGAACGGGTGGAGGTGGGGGTGGTGGTGGTGGTTGTGGAAGAATCTCACCGTCCTGGGGGTTCGGGATTGTTGTCCATATTCAGCTGTTGAAGGTTTAACTGTCTGAGGCGTTCTCGACGTTCTCTACCAATTCGCAGTTCGATTGCTCGGATGTATGTATTTACCGGAGTCAAACAGGAGGAACTCTGAGATCGCAGGTTCATGTACCTGAGAAGATGATTAAAAAGAGTAATTAGAAAGGAGAAAAGAAAATCTTATGCCCTAAAACTACCCAAATATCTATTGCTAGCAAAAAGGTATCCCGAGTTACCAACGTCGCCAATTTGATAAACAGGTGTTTTACCACTACTGCTACTATAGACGAGTAGAGGAAAATATATGTTGCAAATGAAGATGAGGGTATATATATTGAAACAAATCAGGAGGTTTTACTAGAGACAACAAACTTTATCAGGGAATCCTAGGTCTAAGCAGGATTTTATATCTGTCCCTAAAAATCCTGTTAAAACTGTCGATTGATTGTCGTAAGAGAAAGTGACCATAAACAAGTAATTAAGACGGGGGATTTAACGAAAATAAACAATTAAAGACAAGATAGGCAATTGGTAAGGGAATCAGATTTCAGGTAGTAGGTCTTAATTCTAAATGTTCCGTTTTGATCTTATCCTAGGTCTAAGGAATTATTTATGGGCCCAGCCACTCTCGCATGAAGGGCCTCTCTCAGGATTTCCCTAACACCGCACTCTCGTGTCCAAACGCTTTGAGAAATCCAGAAGCAATCATTTTCCCATAGCCCATCCTAGATTCTACCCTACCATGCTTACATACCGCGCTCTCGCGCCTCAAATATTTCGGCAATCAAGAATATTATCTAGAACTGAATAAAGTATAACTAAAAGCTAACTATCCCATTTAGGCTTTAGAAGTTTTCTTTAGATCATGGCTGAGCCAGCCGGACTGCAATGTAGCCTTAAGATCACCTTATCGCATAAGATACTTGTAGTTCTAAACCCCTGAACACTAGATCTATAGACCCGACGCCCTGATCTAGCCTAACCAATCACCTAAAGGGAACTACTCACAACTCATATTTTAAACAAAGCAAATAACAAGCAAAGATCTGATTCATTAACTTAAGGCAAGGTTCCTTACAGCAAAATAACCAGATCTACAACTACATAAACTTAAAATAAAATATTCTCTAACAACCTAAACGTCACCTCTTGCTATCCTATTCCAATTGCAAATGGAGACAAGAAGTGACTATTTATAGATGAGCAACCATGGGCAAAAACGTCCATTTTAGGCAAAATCTGTCACGAATATCGGCCAAGGGCTCGTTGATATTGATCCGGGCAGGCCGATATCGAGCAGGGCAAGTCGATATTCCTCTGAGCAGGTTGATGCTGCCCGTATCGGCCAAGGCCTGGGCGATGTGCCTCTCTCATGGCCAATACTGGGTGTATCGGCCTGACCCTGGCCGATGCTCCTCTGCTCTGGCCGATACTGGGTCTGGTTGACTCCTAAAGTTGACTCGTTCCCGCCTTTTTCGTATCCGGATATTGCACGGTCTTCCTAAACACCTGGAAATGCAATATGTACCCAAATGCAATCCTAAAAGACTCTAAGATGACCGAAAACATATAGACCGAGGATATGACGGGGTTAAATGACGATAAAAACCGAGCATATNTTTGCTTCCTTAGCCGAGATGATCGTTACTCTCTCATGTCATGCCTTGTCGTTTCTTTCCTTTCTTTTTGCGTTTTGCCCATTATGTTTAGGGCTTCCTTTCCCTTCTAAGTATTTAAAGTCGTTTGTGAGAACCTTCTTCGGCAGCTAGCACTTTTGAATCAAAAACGAGAACTTTCTCATGTTAGCTCTTTATTCTTCAAGTGTGTATTATCTTGAGAAGAACCCTAAGTGTGTCATATCTTAGGCTTAAGGTGTATCTAGAGATTCCCACTTCTCAAGTGGTCCTTTATGTCCCTCCCCTTTCATTTCCATCATTCCCCTCACGCCGTCGTCAACCATCGCTTATTTCGTGTCCTCACCGTTGTTCTCCTCCCTCTGCCGTCAACCGCCAGTTCTGTTCCGATCGATCTACCTCATTTGCCACAAGACTCAACCCCTCAAAATTCCAGCCCCATCGGAGGTCATTTCTGCGAGGAAATTTTCTCAAGAAATCCTTGTACGGCCCGGCGAGGCTGTACCGTTCGTCCCCGGCAGCCCCCATCGGCAACCATCGACCAGATCTTACCTTTTCGACATTGCCTCTCGACCGAACCTCATCATTTCCCATCAAAGAGAGCCTCCAGTAAAGGCGTGAAATTTAGAGTTGATTCGGTCGAAGAAACACTCTCAACTTCTCTTCCGTACGCCGGCGTTCCGTACCGGCCATACCAGGCGATACCAACTTCAAAACCATCGACCATCTCTCTTCCTTTCTCTTAGCTCTCTCGAGTGTTCTTATTCTTATATATGTTTTGTCGACAAATAACAATACTTGCTTCATTTGATCGTAGGTTTGAGAGCTTTGGACGTTGAGGCCGCTTCATACTAGCCGGCCATCGACGGATCCATCGCCAAGGGCGGTTTCCCGTGACCCAGCGTGTATCAGGCTCGGTCACTTTTATGTTGCGGCTCGATCACTTTTATGTTATGGCTGAGTTATTTTACCAAATGTGGCTGGATTAGTTTTATATCGGTTGATCTATATTTGTTTTGTTTAATGATAAGATAGATGTCTCTGCAATTTTGAATATCGAGAACCGGATTACCCTCGAATACTTAACCGTGAAGGGTTTTCTAAACTGGAAAATAAATCTTTTAATCATTATACGCGTGTGCGAGAACTCAGACATATCAGAGAAAGATTAGGAGAAGACGTGTGGGATGAAGTGAAGCGGTTCCCTGTTGGAATCATTGCTAGGATTGGTGATAGAGGAATGATTTGGTGTGCTAAGATGGCAAATTGCCTACTATGTAGACAACTTCGTGTAAAGAAGAAGGAGATTTGGAGTATCGTTCATGGTCAACCCATAAAATTTGGATTGAACGAATTCCAGGATATAACTGGGTTAAACGTAGACCCACTGCCAATAGAAAGGTTTGATGAACAGAGCAATACCAAGATTTCTAGAGACTGTTGAATGTGGATATTGGGCATGGACCTAGGTTCGTTGACTTGAGGGTGGCATTAGATGACTATCATGGATGGAGTAGAGAACAACAGAAATGGTTGGGCCTTTTAGCTCAGCAAGCCGCGTGTGTTCACGCTGTGCATGCAAATTCTCGGATATCTTTTGAAAGTGCAATAAGAGTATTCGATGATGAGGCCATGATGTCATATTCATGGGGTCTTTCTGCTTTCGAATTGCTTGTTGACTCTATCAAGTCGGTGTGTCCTACAGGTAACTCATACTACGTCAACGGATTGGAACACATGGTACACGTCTAGGCGTATGAATCTGTCAATTGTTTCAGAGAGCTTTTTGGGGGAGTGATAGATGCCTCAACGAACATTAAGCTTCTTCGATGGGGTGGAAACCGCACACGTGCAACTCTTGAAACTGTCCTCATCGACGAGCTCAGAGTTCATGGCAAGGTAATGTTTCAGACTGATTCTCTACTTTTCATTTTCTTCGTAGTTGAGTTACGAGAGTTTGACTGATGTGTTATCTGGTAGTGAAGGCTTAGTTATATTGTTTTGTTTACTGTATGGTTGAGTTTTTTTATTTTGTAGGTTGAGTTATATAGTGTTTAATTATTCGATGGGTGTGTTTTTTTACTTTGTAGGCTGACTTACGAATTCCTCTGTGTAGGTGTGCTTGAGGAATATGGTGAAGAAGGATTCTTTAGATGATGTGTTACCTCCTTAGTGGTTCGTAGAAACAGATGACACAGATGACCCAAGTCTTGTCGAGCTGATAACATACATACACAGAAAGTGGTTTGTTACAAGTTTTTGGGATGCGCATATCAAAGAGAACAAGAAAAGAGCGAGTGCTGGAATTTTGGGTGAGCTTGAGCTACCATCAAAGAAGAATAAGAAGAAGAAAGCTGCTCATGTGGAGGGTCAGAAGGAGAAGACATAAAAAAACTCAGCCTGGACAGGAGAGAAAAGTATGGAGACTGTAACAACTACCATGCATGAGATAATGCAAGAATTTAGAAAAGAACTAGCCCATCAGGGTGATAGATATGCTTGTATAGAGCAGCAGCAGAACATGTCTGCTGGATTTGCTGAAGTGCATTGGCAGACAGGGGAGAAAAGTACGGAAGCTGTAACAGCTATCATGCTTGATTGATCTACAAGACTTTAGAAAAGAACTAGCCCATCATGGTGATAGATCTGCTTGTATGGAGCAGCAACAGATCTATCAGCATGCTTTGTTGGATCATTGTTTTTCTTTATTCAATCAGTATTTTACGTAGAACGAGAGAGCATCAGCAACATCATCAGTGGGATTTATTTCATATTACTTTAAAGAATTTTAAATTATGACATGAAAAATAAGAACTGATTACATGGATGACGATATGGCAATTCAATAAGTCAGCCGACATACGAACACATAACTCAACTTTTATAAACCAGCCAACAAATACAGCGTAAGGCAGCCGCAATGTGAATGTTATTCTAGTAATTAATCTTTCGCAAATAAGGCAGTTGTAAAAGGCTGATTAAACATAACTCAGCTATAAAACATCATATAAGCCAGGCATGAATTTAATAATTCAGTCATCCGATGATCATTAAATCAGCCGGAGAAAACAAACTCAGGCAAGAGATAACTACAACTCATCCGTATTTTCGATAACTCAAACTAACTCAGGCAAGAGATAACTACAACTCAGCTGGAGAAAACAAACTCAGCCAAGAGATATCTACAACTCATCCTTATTTTGGATAACTCAGTCGGACGATGTATAAGTCAGTTGTAACTTGTGTCCGTAAGCCAGCCTTGATCGCATAAATCAGCCAGATTTACATAAGTAAGCGGTCACGCGCAAATGACTTATGTGCGCATAAAAGTTGTATTATTACTAGAATCGCACGTGTTGCATAAATCAGCTGGAATGTAACATAACTAAGTTGTATCGTAGTAAGTGTAGCGTTTGACGGCTGGGTTAAGTAATACACGTCAACGAATTCCTACATGGCAAATGACATTCCTGTAAATAAGTTTTTTGTCACAATGTAATACAAGGGCACGCTAGGAATATAAAAAATTGTAGTAATAAAAAAATATTTTTATGGATCTAGTCATTTCGTTTGAAATGTGTGGTATTTCAATCAACTTCCCTTATTTATATTGCAATTTTATTTATGATCCTGATTTTCACATCCCCATATTATTTTCCATCCCTCACACCATGGACAGAAACTCCCCAAGTGTTTTGTTCATGATGTGTGAGTAGTCTTTATAACTTATGGGTTAGGGTATATCTGGGTAGATCTTGAGCTCTTTTGATGTTTAGGGCTGAATAGAATATGTCTTCTTCAAGATTATCGCTCTTAAAGCTTAGATTTGATTGATCACCTCATCTATGAAAATAGGGAATTTCATGCTCGAAAGGTGTTCGACTAAATTCCCCAATCAAATGACCTTGATGTTTATTGATTCTTTCAAAGAGAAAGGGAAGAGACTTAGTTTGTTAGCATCATCGCTCACTTTGTTGATCTTTACCGTTCCACAAATCTAATCTAAGTGGTCCAAGTGAGCAATTGAATAGGAAAGTGTTTGTCACTAACAATCCTAATTAAGCAAATAAGCAGAAGGTAACAGAAAAATAATCTAGCTCGAAGAAAATGTATTCAATAAATAAAGCAAGCATATGGATCAGGGAAATCGATATTGGTAGAGGTTTTCATGCTAGATTGATTTACTACACTTTATTGGGCTTATCCTATGTCTAAGAATTTTGAATATAGACTAACTCACTTTCGTGATGGAAGCCCCTTTCGTAACATACCGTTACAGAAATCTCTTGGCAATGAAGCATGAATAGAAAGCACTAAGCACAATTCCATACAACAATTAGCCAATAACTTAAACAATCTCTTGGAAAGAATTGACTAACAACCTATTCACTTGTTCGGGAATTCTATTAAACACCTTTGAGGCGATAAATATCCTAAGATCTAAACTAGGTTAGCTACTCCTATTCTAGCATTAAGTTCACGAATAAATTGAGAATACTTATTCTAACATAGATCTAAACCATTTTAGCAATCAACTCTATCAGATCTAATCCATAATCCATAAGCTTATGATAATTACTCACAACTCATGCCTATGCCTAGAACACTTTGATAGTTTCTATACATGATTTGTCAGAGGATATAAGAGAAGAGAATAGAAATCAAAAGCAATAAACAATCAAAGAGATGAATGAAAGAAGAAACAATGGCAATAAAAGATAATCCAAGAGCTACATAGAATTCTTGAAAAGAGAGAAAACCTAGATCTAAAAAGGATAAAGTTAAGAGAAAACTAGAGAGAAACTAAGATGAAAACATAATAAAAACCTCTCTAGGGTTTTGGTATTTGGACCCTTATATAGTTGGCCAAATAAAAGGGTAAAAGACGAAATAAAGTGGTGTCCTCGGGGCCTTCGCCGGTCAGCTGCGCCAGTCTATGCAGACCGGTGTGGTCTCGACAGACAGTTTCTGGGACAACCCGCCGGTCAGTGCAAACCAGTGGGCTTCTCGTCAACTCTGAAAATGTTGACTTTTCTGCAGTTTTACTTCTTTTGTATTCCTTCTATCCGCTTTTTGGTTTAAGCTCGACTCCACACCTGAAATATGAAATGCAATGCAAATGCATCCTAAATGACTCTAAAATGCAGCATAATCTAAAGCAAAGCGAATGAAAATCGAGTGGTAAAACCGGTAAAATTCACACTCATGAACTCCCCCAAACTTAGTCATTTTTTGCCCTCAAGCAAAACAAATTATAATTAAAGGGTCGAGGTTTGAAAAACAAGAACCTAACAACATAAAGTCGTCGATGAGAGCGTTTTCAACTTAGCATAACTACTCACCTCATCACTCAAGCAACATTACCATCCACTATTATTATTGTGCCAAGTCTGTCCACCTAACTAGTCTAATCATGTTTTCCTACATTCAATTAAATAAGAGTGAAACATGATCAAGGCACACAATGGTTTCAATCGGTTCAGACTAATGGGGACTATAATGCGAAAAAGAAAGTTCCACTCATGGCATGAAGGTCGATTGTAATTCGGTTTCTCTCGCGAAGTGAAAGAATTATAGCAAAACTAGGAAAGACAAAGAGCAATTGGGGCATACAACATTGAACATCTATTCTACCCCCAAACTTTGACTATAGGAAAGACAAAGAGCAATTGGAGCAATCCTATCTTTTCAAATTTACTTCTTCACCATTTCTTCTTCTTCTTCACTTAGGGATTTTCTTTTTTCTAGACTCTTCCTATTTCATCTAACTCCAAGTCTTTATTCTTTTCTTTTCTTTTCTCTTCTTATTCTTTGTTTCTTTTTCTTTTATAGCCTTACTTTGAGCATAAAATTTCTCTACTTGATTTCTAGAGTCTAATAGCCTTTGGCTTCCTTTGATCTTAATCGCATTTTCTTTCTACCCATTTTTTTTTCTTTTTCTCTGTTCAAGCTTTTCCATGTCAATCTCATTTTCTAAGCCTAGTTATACCCAAGCTTTTCTTTCATTTAGTCCAATTCTCAAACTTCCTAAACTACCCAAATAGATGTTCTCTATTGTCGCTCCTTATACTTTCTAGTTTTTGCAAAATCACAATCACTAAGAAATGAAAAGATTTCACAGAAATTTTTAGGCCAAGGGTGCAAAGGGGTTAGAGGGAATCATTCTATAAATGAGAATGACCGATTTGGGCTAAAAGTGTTTTGGTCTAAGGTGCCCAAATTCGTTGAAATAAGAAAATACCATGAAACACAAGTACAACAATCGATCATGTTAATTAAAGTTCAGGATTAGACTCATATAATATTGAAAGCAATCTTAAGCTAGCAAGTTTCAAAGACCCTGGACTTAGCTTTTTAAACATCAAGATATATTACTTATGAACTTCAAGACTTTTCGAGACTACTAAGCTAAAATCGATTATCTAGAGTGAATGTGCTTTGGTTCTTTCTTGAAAACATGTAATGCATCTTATATGAGACTCAATCCTAAACTAGAATGCTATGCAATCTAAGTGCAAAATCCGAATAAAAGCAAAATTTTTGAAAATTTTCAGGCGTCAGTAAAACATAAAAGAAAGGGCATGAGACTCAATCATAAAACAAAATAGCAAAAATCATTAGATGAGAGGTGGCTCCTCCCCCAAACTTAAATCACAAAGTCTTTGTGTGTCCAAGTCAGAAGAAGGGAACCAAAAATAAAGAGAACAAAGATGAATTTGGCAGAGGTGAGAGTGGTACCTGTCTGGAGCATGCACAGGTCTACGTAGACCGCTGGTAGTGACCGGCATGGTCCTGGTAGGCTGTTTTCGTGTTCTTTTTCCGGTCACGCACACCGGTGTGTTCAAACCAGTGTGGTACTAGGATGGGCTTCCTCCGACTCTCCACCGGTCAAGCACACCGGTGTGGGCATTTCGGTGTTGCTCGTACAAGCCGTGATTTGCCTTCAACGTCGGGCAGCACTACACCAGTGTCACTGACCTGCGTAAGCTACAAGAAATTCGTTCCTAAGCACGCCGGTCTAGTCTGACCGATGGTACTGACCGTTGGTGCGTCTCCGGGTACTTAGACTTCCCCTTCTAAAATGAACGCCGAGCTCCGCTCTTCCTTGCTTCACACTGACATCAGTATCAATGTTTGAGGTCAGGATTTGACCGAGAATATCTGAATAAACCTGCAAGGATCATCAAGCATAGAAAACAAAATCTTAAAACACCAAGTCCAAACACGTAAAGAAAAACAAAAACGAAATAAAAACAAAGGATATGTACAAAGGATAGTCATGGGACTTCGTCCCAAGTGAGCTTGTTTAACGTCGCTTAGCTTGACGTTCTTGTCGGTTGATCAAGGGAGTTTGAAGCCTTTCTCAAACAATGTGAACANTGAAATTGTTTAATCTTGAGGTTGGAGGCGTTTTGAGCTTCAAGACTCCCAATCGTTTGCAACATAGCTCTCTTGAGCTCAGTCCACTCTTCATCTTGACTAGACTTACCGTTGCTAGTCTTTTCTCTAACCTTGTCTCCAAAGGTCTGTTCATCAATGATGGCTTTCTTCCTCACAACTTTGGTGGAATCACTATCTTGATGCAACTTTATAATTGCTCGATCATCTGACACTTCTTTCANATCACTCTTAGGTAGAGCCTTGACAACATATTCATTTTTATCGTCTCTACCTTGTGCTCATTCAAGTTCCCTTTGAGGATAGTCTTACCATTGCTAGTTTTTTCTTCAACCTTGGTTCCGACATATCTATTTCCACCTGGGTTCTCCAAGTGCTCATCAGGTGGGTCATCTACAATCTTTGCACACAAGGCCTGGCCAATTAATGCGGCCTTCTTTCCTATCATCGTGGTGTCATACTTTCGGACGTAGTCCTTCCCTAGATGCAGGCTAACAGTGCCTTTCATGATATCAATGGTCCCCCCAACAGTTGCCAAAAACGGTCTTCCCAAGATGATCATACATTTTGGCTCTCCCTTCATATCCAATACCACAAAGTCAGTTGGAATTTTTCTCTTCGCTATCTCTACTAGGAAATCCTTCAGCATTCCTACTAGCTTACGCATAGATCCATCGATTATCCTTAGAGATATCCTACAAGGGTCAAAAGAAACACAACCGAGTTTCTTAGCAATCTTTAGTGGCATGATAATGAAACTTGTACCTAAATCACGTAAGTAGTTATTATAATGAATGGGTCCTAAGGTACAAGGGATAGTAAAACTCCCTGGATCGCAGCGTTTTGTATGCTCATATGTGATATGAGGGGCGGTGTTGAGTTTCTCAGCATTGGGTGTCTTCATCGTTGGGACATGTTTCGTTTGTTCTTCGAACCAAACTTTATACTCCTTTATGAGCGGTTCCTTGATACACGGCCCTACATAAAGAGCGCTCTTGGAGTGAGGGCGGCCGATGGTGACGATGGAGAGGCGGTCGGCTCGTCGTTCACTCATTCCCTGCGTGCAAACGTTACCTAAGTAAGTAAGGTTACTAAGAGACAATAAAGAAGAGATTCAGTAGAGGGAGAAAGAAGAAAAGAGCTATTTGGTTCGGAGAAGAGATTTCGGGGTAGCTAGGTACGGCCCTGTACGGTACGCCGAACGTACGCGAGAGAATATCATTGAGTTCTCTCGACCAAAGCGTCTTCAAAGTTGCCGTCCTATGGGGAATCTTGCTTCAAGGCGAAAAGATGAAGATCGATCGAGATACTTGGCAAAAAGGGCGAGATCTGGTCGGGGAGTGACGGAGGAGATCGTTGGTGCGACAGGTACGACCTCGCCGACCATACACGAGAAAACACACTTGTCGTTCTTCGACCATTTGGACTCTGGTGATGAAACCCTTCGGTGGATCCGAGTCTTCTGGAAAATGGTGAAGATGGATCGTGACAGAACACCAAAAGAACGACGTTAGTACGATGGAAACTCTCGGACTAAGAACGTCATCGATGAAAGCTCGATGGAACGCGATGATGGTGGAAACAGAAAACAAAATAGAACAAAAGAGATTTGGATATGACACACCAATCCAAGCAATCCTAAGGGATATGACACACCCTTAGGTCGAACTCTCTAGAGAGAAAAACCTTATCTTTACTCAAATTATGTTGAAAGTTCTAAATGCCCAAACGACTACAAATGCCTTTAAATAGTCTAACTTGCAACTCAAACAAAACCCTAAAAAGGAAATACATAATCAAAATGCAACACTTAAAGGATAAGAGCTAAAGACGCTTTTAAACTGCTACATGTACGGATAGCCTTCAAGGCGCGCCTTAGTCGCAGCCGCACATGTGAAGTCTATTGCAATGGGCCTCGTCAAACCTCCAGTGAGTAAACCCAGCGGGACAAACCTCATTAGTAGGAAGAGTACCCCTAAAACTTCAAATTATTAGCTTAGCTACTTGGAGAGGAAATGGCGAAGTGGTTCAAGACCGGGGCTTCATTCGTCTCCAAGTGATGGCAATGAGTATCAAGCTCTTCTAAGGCCTTCATGATGGTTGTGGACATCCTTCTAGCTTGAGCACAAGTCACTGGTCCCCTGGGTGCTTCGAGGTTGGACTCATCATGGTCGGCTTCCTCATCAAGGTTAGGCACTCGTGTATCATCCCCTCCTTCAAAAGGATTTGACCTCAAATTCGATGGACCTACATTAAAAGAAACCAAGTCAGTAGTATTGAAGCTATGACTTATGGAGTACTTACCTTGGAGATCAAGTTGGTAGGCGTTGTCATTGATCTTCTTGGTTATCCTAAAGGGACCGTGGATGCACGACTTGAGCTTATAGCTCCTTTCCTCCGGGAACATGTCCTTCCGCAAGTGAATCCAAACCCAATCTCCCTCCTTGAATGTTTGCTCCTTGCCTCCCTTGTTAGCATGCCTTGCGTAATATTCAATTTTGGCCTCAATGTTTGCCTTGGCTTGCTCATGTAGCTTCTTAACTTGTTCGTCCTTTTTTGCACCTCCTACACTTAAACTCTTACTCAAACGCAAAGGTATTAAATCTAATGGAGTTAAAGGAATATAGCCATAAACAAGTTCAAAGGGGCAAAACTTGGTCGCCAAATGCTTAGCCAAATTATAAGCAACTTGACATGTGGTAAGCAATCTTCCCAAGCTTTCAAATTCTTTTTAAGTAAGGCCCTAAGAAGCATTGCCATAGTTCGGTTTACAACCTCAGTTTGGCCGTCAGTTTGGGGGTGACAACTTGTGGAAAATAACAGTTTAGTACCCAACTTATGCCACAAAGTCTTCCAAAAATGACTCAAGAATTTGGTATCCCTATCCGAGACAATAGTCCTAGGCATCGCATGCAATTTAACAATTTTCTTGAAGAATAGGTTAGCAATATAAGTCACATAATCAGTTTTGTGGCAAGGAATAAAATGAGCTATTTTCGAAAATCTATCTATTACCACAAAGATGGAAACATGGCCATACTTAGTCCTAGGAAATCCTAACACAAAGTCCATTGAAATATCATGTCATGGATGAGATGCAATAGGGAGAGGAGTGTATAAACCATAAGGTTGAGCCTTGGCTTTGGCTTGTTCGCATTGGATGCTTTGGGAGCAAATCCTCTCCACGACCTTTCTTAAGTGTGGCCAAAAGAAGTGGTCTTCAGCTACCTTCATGGTCTTATCTACTCCAAAGTGTCCCATTAGGCCGCCACTATGAGCTTCCCTAATCAACAATTCTCGAATAGAACCATTAGGTACACACAACCGGTTTTTAAAGAACAAGTATCTATCCATAATGTAATCACGATCAGTAGCATGAGATAGACACTTAGCATACACATCCTTAAAGGTTAGATCATCAACATATAATCCCTTGAGTTGTTCAAAGCCTAGAATTCTAGCATTTAAACTTGAAAGTAAGGTATACCTTCGGGATAATGCGTTGGCCACGACATTATCCTTACCTTTCTTGTAGGCAATGACATAAGGGAATGTCTCTATAAGCTCTACCCATCTTGCGTGTCTCCTATTAAGCTTTTGTTGACCCTTCAAATGTTTCAATGATTCATGATCCGTATGTATGACGAATTCCTTGGGCCACAAGTAGTGTTGCCATGTTTGTAAGTCTCAGACCAATGCATAGAGTTTCTTGTCATAAGTCGGATAGTTCAATGTGGGGCCACTAAGCTTCTCACTGAAGTAAGCTAAAGGTCTCTTTTCTTGCATGAGGACAACTCCTATTCCAAAGCCGGAGGCATCACATTCTGTTTCGAAGGTCTTAGAGAAGTTTGGGAGTACAAGCAATGGTGCGTGGGTTAGCTTCTCTTTCAAAGTTTGAAAGGCCTTCTCTTGCGCATCCTCCCACTGGAAACCAACTGTCTTTTTCACTACTTCGGTGAGAGGAGCCGCAATGGTGCTAAAATCTTTTACAAATCGCCTATAGAAGCCGGCTAGTCCCTGAAAACTTCTAACTTCAGTCACGGTCTTGGGCATGGGCCATTCTCTTATAGCCTTGACCTTCTCTTCGTCAACTCTTACACCCTCAGCTGAGACAACAAAACCAAGGAAGACTAGGTGATTCGTTCCAAAAATACACTTAGCTAAGTTAGCATAAAGTTTTTCATTTCTTAAGACGCTTAGCTTTGATTCAAGATGATGGGCATGATCAACTATATTCTTGCTATAGACTAAGATATCATCAAAATAGACAACCACAAATTGACCTATGAATTTCCTAAGTACATGGTTCATTAATCTCATGAATGTACTTGGAGCATTGGTTAAGCCGAATGGCATTACCAACCACTCGTATAGCCCATGCTTAGTTTTAAATGCGGTTTTCCATTCATCTCCTTCTTTCATTCTTGAAGTCAATTTTTGAAAAGATTTTAGACCCATAAAATTCATCCAACATGTCATCTAAGCGAGGTATAGGATGGCGATACTTAACCGTTATAGCATTGATGGCTCGACTGTCGACGCACATACGCCATGTTCCTTCTTTCTTTGGGACCAAGAGAACTGGGACATCACAAGGGCTTAGGCTCTCTCGAATGTACCATTTGCTCATGATCTCATCAACTTATCTTTGAAGTTCCTTGGTCTCCAAGGGATTAGTCCTATAGGCCGGCCGATTGAGTAATGTAGCTCCGGGCACCAAATCAATTTGATGCTCAATTCCTCTCTTAGGAGGCAACCCGTGAGTGTCTTCTCCTGGTAACACATCCCTAAACTGGTACAATAAATCATTAAGGACACTCAGAAGCTCTGGTGATGGATTAGTTAAGGAGGACAAAGTCTGCTTCTACACAATAAGCAAAACAATGTGGTTAGAGTGTAAGGACTTTCTTACTACACTTTGGGAGATAAGGAGGTTGGTGGCTTTGGAGGATGTGACTTCCTCTTTCTTTCTTAAATGCATTTGATCTTGAGCTACTTCGTGTGGTGTCATGGGAAGAAGAATGATTCATTTGTCCTTGTGGTCTAAGGTATACTTGTTGAGAACCCATCATGGACCACACGTCTATCAAACTGCCATGGTCTCCCTAAGAGTATGTGATCAGCTTCCATGGGCAGTACATCACACTGAACTTCGTCCATGTATTGGCCTATAGCAATGGGAACGGTCACTTGCTGAGATACCTTCACTTCGCCCTCGGAATTGAGCCATTGGAGCTTNCTCAGGTGCTTCCTTTTCTCTATACCAAGCTTATTGAACATGGTCATACTAGCAACATTGGTGCAGCTACAACCATCTATGATGAGGATACACACCTTATCCTTCACTATACACCGAGAGTGAAACAAGTTATCCTTTTGCTCCTCTTCCTTATCCTTGGGAAAAAGCATCAACACTCTTCTAGTGACTAGCAATTCTCCTAGGGCAGCTACTTCCTCACACTCATCTACTGAATTCTCTCCTTCTTCTTCTTGTGGAACTTCTTCCTCATCCTCGGAC
>OVAO01000505.1:0-20724 GCA_900406285.1 Biscutella auriculata | reverse complement strand
GGTTGTTAGATCTAAGCAATGCATGCTGAATATATCCTATTGTCACGAGAGTGCTTATGATTGTTTAGAGGTCAAAACGAATTGTTCATAGTGTTTCGTAGGNTTCTTAGTGCTTTCTAGGTATTGAGTCTAGTCAAGAGATTGTGATGATCTTATCTAGAAAAGGGATCTTTGACGCGAGAGCGCGGGTCTTTATTTGATATTCCCAGATCTAGGATTAGCATAATCCTCCTTTAGTTAGACACCTGTTTCCTGAACTATAATTGCCTTCTTCATTCTCTAGTCCATTTGCTTAGGATCGTTTTACTATTTAATTCATGTTGCCTGTTTAATTTACTTTATGCCATCATTTTTAGGATTGTTAGTGACATCATTCAATTCCTATCCTGCGTAGACTAGCTGAACTCTATATAGATTGATTGACCTAGTGCAACTCCCGATTTAGTTCGATAATATACCCATCTACATCATTTACTAAACAATTGTATTTTCCTCTACTCTACTCGTCTATAGTAGCAGTAGTTGAAAAACAATCTGTTTATCACTCTCTCCCACCACCGTCATCTAGAGCGCTAGTGGACCTCCGATCATAGGTGAAAGTGGGCTCAATGCAGCTCGTGGATCCCTCAGTTGCGCAGCTCGCCAAAGTGCTAGTCCTATTCTTGACGAACTTTGTCAACCTCTTGAACCTGTCCTCATATACAACATACATCCTCTCAGAGCTCTGCCTCTATATGTCCAACTGATGCTGAAACTGCTCCTCACTCTTCCTCCTTTCCTCCTTGCACTTTCTCAGCCTTGCCTTAGTCTTCTCTATCTCCCCAACCGCCGTCCTCAGAGCAATATCGAGATACCTAATCTAGCGATATTTCCTTCGGCTGTCAGCAACCCTCTCTCTCATCAAACCCGACTCTTTAGGCATGGGAGGCGACATATCATAGTACCTGGCACTCCCATATATGTGCCTTGACTCATCCTACATGTTTGGCTCGGGCTTGGGCGCTGACTCGTACTGTGGCTCAAAATCAGTATACTGAACCACTCTCCTTCGTCTTCTAAGTGCCTTGGAGCCAGTAGGCTTATAGGTAACTAGACCGCTCAGATCAAATAGATCTTCCTCAGCAATGTCGAACTCCACATTAGCCAATACACTCAGGTCCGTGAATTGGGTGTTAGGGAGAAGGACATGGGCCAAATCACCTGAAACCTTATGAAACGAGTAAATGAAACTACCTGTGGGGATCTCACCAAGTAGGAAGTGACACTTCTGCAGATACTTCGGGTCCAGAACCTGATAGCTGCCATGGTGCCATCCAAACAGGCGCCTAAACGCTGAAATAACGGCGTGAGCCAACCTCCATAACTGAGATGAGGTCGGTTGTCTCTAATAAAGCACATCTTATCCTGGATCTCTAGCAGCTCATTACAAAACTATCTCGCATTGCTCGGTCTTTCCTCTTCTATCTTAGAGAACTCACCCTCAAAATCTATGTAGTCTCAGAGGATATGGCCTACTCCGAGGCGAATGAAGCTCATCTCTCCCAAGTTAATCTCCCCTTGCTCCGCCTATAGAAAAAGGAGTTAGCAAGGATCCTTTGAATGTAGCGGACTACTGGATGACGGATAGTGGAAGCCTTTGTCTTTCCTGCATCATAGTCCCCTTGACCCAATGTACCGGTGATAGAGTTGTTATCCCCAGCTATGTCCTGGAACTGAGCTCTTCCATGCTGTGGAAAGTTGTAGACTTCAAAGATCATCCTGAATGAGGCTCGGGCCATGTTTATGTGTTGATCGAGGAACCTGATACAACCCCCTCCTAACTCTTCCAATTCTCCAATATAAACCTCCATACTAGCCAAAAACCAACATGTCAATATCTGGTAAGAGTTGTGCCCCTGACCCATCATACTATTGAGCCTCATCCTCTCCATAAGCATGGTAACATCCCCTAAAATGCCCAAGCTCATCAAGGCCTCAATTTTCATCAAAAATCGATTCTATGATTTAGGTGTCTTAGCAAAAATATGGAACTCTATCTTATTCCGTTCAAATTCATTCAAACTCAATCATTTCATGCTCAAATTCGTTTCTCAATCCGAATCTTAGGTAAAATTTACCCAATTTTTGTCATCCTAACTGAATTCCACTAGAAATACCTTAAATTTTCAATAAATTTTCCAAATTAGGCACATGCATCCATGAAAAACCATTACTAATCATCAAACAAGATGTATATGAGCATAAACAACTGAAATCATCCAATAACCGAGCTTGAATCGAAAGTTCTTCATCAAGTAAAAAGTAGAATGAAAATTGGGAGATTAAGTGGTCATGCCTTGGTTTTTATGAGAGATTGTTGTTGTTTGGGGTTAGGAATCCGAAAATAACAAGTTTATCACTTCAAATTACCGAAAACGATGAAGTTTTGAGGATTTGGGAGTGATTTCTCTCTTAAAACCGCGAATGGAGGAGAAGAATAAGAAAAAAGTTTGCAAAACCCTTTTCAATACCCGACGCAACTTACCTATGGGGACTGCGCCGGTTTGATCTGACCGGCGGGAGTGACTGGCGCGCCTCGTCCAAATATACCTGTTATGTGTGTGCCGGTCTGCACAAACCAGTGGTTCATTTAGAACGATTTCGCGCATTACCACCGGTCAAGCACACCGGTGTGTGNCCGGTGTGTGCAGACCGGTGGGGTCCTTCCAGTTCCGCCTGTTAGATCGATGCCGGTCACGCACTGTCCGGCGTGACTGACCAGCGTTGGCTACAAGAAATCAGTGGAATCTGCCTCGGTCTGGTCTAACCGGCGGTACTGACCGTTGCTGATACTCCGGGTACTCAGAATTCTCAGTTTGTCTTAATTTTGAGCCTCGTTTGATTCTTGCCTCGGATAGACTTCATCACCATTGAATATGATCACATATTTACTATAAATACCTGGGTAAACCTGCAAAGATCATCAAGTACCAAAAGCAAAAACCAATTCCCAAAATAAAAACAAGATTAAAAACGAAAAATCCAAAACGAAAAGTATGTACAGTATTGAGATGAGACTTCCTCCCAAGTGAGCTTGTTTAACGTCTCTGAACTTGACATTGTATTTTCTCATTGAGATAGGGGTGGGTCCGAAAGATAGAGAACTTCTCCTTTTTCTGTACTTATGTCGGCCATGTATGTTTTGAACCGGTGACCACTGACTATGAATTCGTTCCCGTTTTTGTCTAAGAGTACTACCGCTCCATATGGACGAGCTTCCTTTACTGTAAACGGTCCCGACCATTTCGATTTGAGTTTCCCAGGAAACAGTTTCAATCTTGAATTGTAAAGCAAAATCCAATTGCATCTTCTAAAGTCCTTGCGCTGAATTTTCTTATCATTAAATGCCTTAGTGGGCTCCTTATAGATCCTCGCACTATCATACGCATCAAGTCTTATCTCATCTAGCTCCTCGAGTTTCATTTCTCGCTTTTCCTTAGCGCATTTCATATCGAAGTTGAAGCGCTTTACTGCCCATATGGCTTTGTACTCTAACTCCACTGGTAAGTGACATGCTTTTTCATATAACATGTTGTACGGTGTAGTGCCTAGAGGGGTCTTCGATGTTGTTATGTAAGCCCACAAGGCATCATCCAACTTGGTTTACCAATATTTCCTACTGACCCCACTGTTTTCTCAAGGATAGTTTTAATTTGTCTATTAGAGACTTCAACTTGGCCACTCGTTTGAGGGTGGTAAGTTGTTGCTACCTTATGCTTAACACCATATTTCCTTAACAGGTTATCAAAGACCTTATTTAGGAAATGTGAACCATAATCGCTATTGACCACCTTTGGCATTCCGAACCTAAGAAAAATCACACTTTTGAACCACTTGAGAACTACCGTAGGATCGTTCATAGGGCTTGCAATTGCTTCTACCCTTTTTGAGACATAATCCACCGCTACTAAGATGAATTGGTTCACGTAGGATGATGGAAAAGGTCCCATGAAGTCAATCCCCACTCGTCGAACAGTTCTACCTCCATTATTGGGTTTTAGGGCATTTCGTTTCTCGAACTAATGTTCCCCTTTCTTTGGCAAGTGTCACGTCTCTCAATGAATTCGTGAGTATCCTTAAACATCGTTGGCCACCAAAAGCCTGCTTGTAGGATTTTCACAACGGTTTTAAAACTCGCGAAATGACCCCCATATGTCGATCCATGACAATGTGTTCGGACCCCTTCGATTTCTTCCTTTAGTACACACATACGATACAAACCATCCTTACCTAGGGTGTATAGGTATGGTTCATCCCAATAGAATCTCTTTATTTCCTTCAGGAATTTCTTCAGTTGGTACCCTTCTAGTGGCGGTCTTATTCCGCATTCCAAGTAGTTGCCTATGTCCGCGTACCATGATTCTCTTGGTTGAACGATGGTGACTGACTTGATGTCGTATTCTAGACCCGAGGGTCTGTCAAATTCACTCATAGTTCCTATTGCCATAAGTTTCTCCTCTGGTAGTGAATCATTTATGGGTAATTCTTCGAAAACATGCAATCTAGATAGGTGGTATGCTGCACCATTTTCGATCCCCTTTTTGTCCTTTATCTCAAGGTCAAACTCTTGAAGTAAGAGAATCCATCTGAGTAACCTCAGTTTTGCATCTTTCTTTGCTAGGAGATGTCTTATTGGAGCGTGATTTGTATAGACTACTACCTTGGAACCAACCAAGTATGACCTGAATTTCTCAAAGGCGAATACAATTGCTAGTAGTTCCTTTTCAATAGTTGCATACTTAGTCTGAGCTTCATCCAATGTTTTACTTGCATAATATATGACATATAGCTTCTTATTCTTTCTTTGTCCTATAATGGCTCCTACTACATAATCGCTCGCGTCACACATAATTTCAAAAGGGAGGGTCCAGTCTGGTGGTTGCACGATTGGAGCACTTATTAGTTTTTTCTTGATGGCATTGAAGGCATGCATGCATTCATCATCAAAATGAAACCCAGTCTCCTTACAAAGCAGTCTTGTGAGGGGTCTATCAATCTTTGAAAAATCCTTAATAAATCTCTTATAGAAGCTTGTGTACCCAAGAAGCTCCTGATACCCTTAACTGAATTTGGCGGTCCTAGATTGATCATTACGTCGAACTTAGCCTTGTCAACTTCAATCCCCTGCTCTGATATTTTGTATCCTAGAACAATTCCATTTTTAACCATGAAGTGACACTTTTTCCATTTAAGAACAAAATTAGTTTCCTCGCAACGTTCGAGTACCTTGCAGAGATTAGACAAACAAGCAGAGAAAGTCGAACCATGCACAGAGAAATTATCCATGAAAACTTCTACTACTTCCTCTATTAAATCTGAAAAGATAGACATCATGCATCTTTGGAAAGTTGATGGTGTGTTACATAGCCCGAATGACATCCTTCAATATGCAAAGGTACCGTAAGGGCATGTGAAGGTCGTTTTTCCTTAGTCGTCTAGGTGGATGGGAATTTGGAAGAATCCAGAGTACCCATCTAGAAAAAAATAATATGGATGGTTTGACAATCTTTCTAACATTTGGTCTATGAAGAGGAGAGGGAAGTGATCTTTTGTGGTTGCAGAGTTTAGTTTCCTATAGTCTATGCACATTATGTGACCAGTTATTGTTCTGGTGGGGATCTTCTTGTCGTTATCATTGTTAATGACTGTGATCCCACCTTTCTTTGGAACAACATGTACTGAAGAGATCCAGTTACTGTCCGAGATTGGATAAATAATTCCAGCATCCAAGAGTTTTAAGATTTCCTTTTTAACTACGTCTTTTAAATTAGGATTTTCTTTGATGTTCAATCGAGTACATGGACTCATTTTCTAGATGTATTCTATGTATGCACAATGAAGGGGATATTACCTTGATGTTGTCTAGAGAATAACCAATATCCTTTCTAAAACGTCTTAGTTCTCTAACTAGGCAGTCAATTTCAATATCACTTAGTGCATCATTAACAATCACTGATATGTATAATTTGTCCCTAAGAAAACGTACCTGAGCACCTTGGGAAAGGTTTTGAGCTCGAGTTTAGGTGCCTTTAATTCACTCTCAACCTTTGGCTTCTCCAAGCTTGGATTGTTTCCAACTTGCAGACCAAGCGTGGTAATCTCCTCGAATTTGGTGTTTTCTAATCGAGCCCTATGGGAGTCCAATCTTGTCTGCATGTTCCCAATCTGGATTCCAAAAATTTCATCTTGACTTTTTTCCTTGGTGAGAGCTTTTTGCAAGACATCTTCTTGAGAGAAATCTTCTATATATTCTTAGTCAGATCATCTATTATGTCTATCCTTAATATCTCAGCAGACATGGAGGGTTTCTTCAAGATTTCTCTCATATCAAATTGTTTTACCTCATCGTTCCCCAGGCGGAGGTCAATTTTTCCCTCCTTTACATCAGTAATTGCTCCTATTGTTGCTAAAAATGGTCGACCAAGAATAAGAGGGTCTTTTGGTTCCTCTTCCATTTCTAAGATGATGAAGTCCATAGGTACTTCTGTGCTTCCTAGCTTGACTGGTAGGTCTTCCAGAATTCCAACTGGGATCTTTACTAACCTGTCTACCAGAACAATTTGGATCCTACAAGGTTTAAAAACTATACATCCCAATTTTCTCGCAATGGAATTAGGCATAACACTAACACTAGCGCCTAAATCACATAGGCATCTATCAAATTTAAATCCTCCCAAGGAGCAAGGGATAGTAAAACTCCTTGGATCCTCCATTTTAGATGGGGTTTTGGATTTCTGAATGATTGCGCACACTCTTTGGTGAGGATTACCGTTCCTTCCATGTCCTTGAGCTTCTTTGGGATTGCATCTTTAAGAAACTTGATCTAATGAGGGACAAGCATAAATGCATCTATCAGTGGCATAACTATATGGACCTCTTTCATTTGTTCTTCAAACTTGGCTCTGTACTTTTCCATATGTTTTGCTTTTTGTGTACCTGGATGCACAATGTTCTGTTTCAGCGATTGTTTTACCCTTGGCCTTGCTGTCAGCTAGCTCTTTGGCTTTTCGTGCATATTCCTCAGCTTCTTTGTCAATTTCATAGGAATTCTCCTCCTGAATTTCCTCTATATTGTCGTCGTTCTCTACTAGTACATCCATCCCCCCACTATGTTTCCCATTGTCCTCGATAGGAGTTCTAGGAGGTAGTGCCCTACCACTATTCAGCGTGATAGCATGCACAAAATCAGGAGTAGAATTCTGATCAACGATACTCATACCATGGGCAGCTAAATCTCGGTCGATTTCGTGCATGTGAGAAGCGATTTTATTGAACTCTTCGCTTAGATTATTGTAAGTATCATCTACCTTCGCTTGAATTTCTCTTTTGAATTCACTCAAATTTAGCTCTGATTTTTTTGTCCGTCTAGTACGTCCTTCAGCAGAGTGGCTGCTGTCTCATGACGGATTGCTGCATAATCCAGGGATTGAACTTCAGGGGTTGTGAAGTTACCTTTGGTGGTGAAAATTGTAAGTTCCAGTAATTCCTGTAATGTGTTCTTTGTCAAAGACAACATTGAGCTTTGAACTGAGATCTTTGATATCATGTTCAAAATGTGCTTCTGGAGGTGGAGAAGAAATAATAGCCTTTGAATAATAATTTTCACTGTAGTTGTATTCAATCTATGCCAAACTCTCTATCAATTTATGACCTTCCTCATGCGTTTTGTCGAAGAAATTCCCTGAGCTAGCTGTATGTAGCATCATCTTGTATGATCGTGAGAGTCCTTTAATGATAGTGTTTAGAAGTGACTCATGTGGAAAACCATGATGTGGACATTGGCGGATGTAACTTTTGAAATGACTCCAAACTTCGAATAAAGGTTTCGAATCATATTGACTGAATGTGTTATATTAGTGTGAATTCTCGCAGTCCTCGCTGGTGAGAAAAATGTAGATAGGAAGTCCTGTTTGCAGAATACTTGTGAATTTTTTGTTCATGGTGTGAGGGATAAAAACAGTTGTGAATAAATGAAAATCAAGATCAGAAATAAAATTGCAATAGAAGTAATCAAAATAATCAAGTAATTTACTACATGAAATTTAGATGGAAAAACTTAAGGAAGAACTGAAAAGAGAGAGACTATTATATCTAAAAAAGCTCCTAAGGGTTTTAGTTCTTGGTTCCTATTTATATTGGACCAAATTTTTGCTCAAGTAAAAGGAATATTCTACGAAATATTATGTTCTTCCGGGGCCTTCGCCAGTCAGTGCAGAATGATGCACATGACCGGCGGTCTATCGCCTTCTGCTCCTGGTGGGGGTTATTCGGTATGTGCTCACCGGCACACGTTACCAACGACGTTCTTCATGTCGGGCCTGGTTAAGCCTTGCCGGTCAGTGCATACTGACGAACTAGACCGGCAGTCTTCCTTCTAACTCTCCTAGTTACGCACCACCGGTCTAGACCGGTGCGGACGGTTTCCTCAGGAATCAGTCATTTCTTGTCCTAAAACGCTTCACGATTGCTCAATCATTATCTTTTGCCTTCTCTACACCTGAAATGGTAGAAAAAATGCAAATGCACCCTAAAGACTCTAAAATGCATCCTAATATAATGCAAAACGAATGAAAACCGAATGGTATAACCGGTAAAAATACACACACATCACTTTACCAAATTAAGTAAAACCGAATGGTAAAACCGAATTCTTTTTTTCAATCATAATCAATTAAGTACCTGAAAAACATGAACACTTCGCCAATATGAGTCTTAAAACCTCTCAATTCAAACATACGAAAAATGAAAATGCATATATGTACAGAGGATAAACACGGGAATTCCTCCGAAGCGAGCTTGTTTAACGTCACTAAGCTTGACGTGTTGATACCTGATCAATGGTAGTGTTATCAGGACTCGAGCCTCTTAACTCGTTATGTGAGCCTTGCAATAGTAGCTTGATCATAAAAAGGCTGCCCCTTTATAGTCCAAACAGTTTCGGCTAAGTATTCTTGTAGTAGGTAGTTTGGCTCTTGCACGTTTGGTGCAATTGGCACAACCACTTTGTTGCTCCCTACAACGCTCCTTGTTTGGTTGGTTGTACCGCTACGTAACTACAACCTCTCAAATAGGTATGTTAGACGGTTATGTGCTTCATTTCCCGATGTAAGTTGCTCATCTTGTTGATTGTTCCCAACCATGCTCCCAACATCTTCAACTACCCCATCCTCTTCTTCTTCATATAAATCTTCCTTATGCTCACCATTATACTAATAGTTACCTTCGGGTTCCTCATAAGCCTTGATATGAGTACCCACATGGAGATAGTTCATTCCATACTCCACGTTCTTCAATACCATTCTGTTATCACCAAAGTTAAAGTCAACCGTGAAATCTCTCATAAACGCTCTACCAAGCACAATGGATTCATCCCTCCTCATTGGTGTATCAAGGCCATAAAAGTGAACATCACTGGGTGGCAGAGGGAATAAGATCTAACTTAATGCATATACCACATGACATCACATTAACCCTTGAACTCATATCACACAACGCATGTCCCTAGTCCCATCCAAGTATACTAATGGGAATGTGATAACATCAAGGGTCTAAATGGAGATATCTCAAAATCCATTTGGTTTGAGAATGTTTTCCCACCATGGGATATCATCTTAGTCTTCACTATCGGCTAAGCTAGTCTGCCCATTTCTAGCTGCTACTTCAATAGAACCTTCATCATCTTTAGAATTGTCATGATCTTGCATATACATAGTGGAACCATCCTCTATTAAATAACCTCCAATTTTATAAGTTGGATCAACTTCTCCTACACTAGATTCCTCATCGATTCCAAGTACACATGCTTGCTCTTCTGTCTGAGTTCTATGAACGGGCGCCCAAAAATAGTGGGCACCAAAAAAATCAGTGGGTCTCTCGGTTCACCCTTCATCTCCAAGATAATAAAATTAGTGGGAATATTGCATAAGCATTCCAACCGGTCACTTCTCCGAGCAATCTACTAGAACAATTGAGATCTTGCAGTCATCAAAAGTAGAGTATCCAAGACTGTTAGCGACAGATAGAGGCATAACGTTCACACTTGCACCAAGATCACATAAACATTTATCAAATGTAACGGAATGCAAAGTACAGGGAATATTAAAACTCCTTGGATCAAGTAACTTAGCCGGACCAACCTCAAATTGAGGTGCATGAGTAAGATTGTTAGTGTGGATGCCTATCTTGTCGAAATCCTTTGATTGGGCCTCAAATTCTGCTATATTAGTTTTGAGCTTTTCCTTTAATGCCTTTTAGCAAGTTGGACTATCAAGAAATCCCCTGATCTTGGGTAATTTTTCCCTCAATGCTTGGATATCCACCCAAGATCATCTCTATACTTAGCCAAATAACGACATGGGAAGGGAAGCTTGGGCTTGTAAACTCTGAATTCTTCCTCATTTGCAACTATAATACATGACATTTGGTCTTGTCCCATCTCCCGCCAACATGAACATCATTGTCCTCAATGACATTTTCTTTAGTGATCACCTTTGCATACTACTCTTTAGGACATTTGATCTATCTAGGGAGAAGGCCCATTGGGCGCTTGGAAGAAGATGCTTCTTGAGTGACCTGACTGTCAAGTGCCTTGACATCAGAGGACACAAACTCAAACTTACTGGTAAGATCATTGTAGAAGTGATAGACCTTGGCATTGATTTCCTTCTTGAAAGTAGCAAGGTCAATGATATGTATCGTTTACCCCTCAAGGAGCTGCTTAAGCATAGTGTTTGTATGATCCTTACTTGCACCCAGAGCTGGTGCATTTCCTTTGTTGTGGTGGCGTGTTACTCTGAAATCTTGGGTGTTGGGTTTGGTAAACCTGGTTTTGATATTGGGGTCAACTCTGATACCCTTGGTTCTGGTAGCCCTGGTTATAAAACCGGTTTATGAGTTAGATAAACTGATGTATGCTCGACTTGCAAAAAGTTGGGAGAACAAAAAGTTGGTTCTATCAAAAAGTTGCGTTTTGTTCTTTCCCTTTTTAGGGTTTCCTTCCTTTTCAAGTTAAACTATTTAAACAGATTGTAGTCGTTTTGGCAAAGCAACTTTCAAACCTTTTATGCATGAGAATTTCTAAATTTGGAAGTTCACTAAGGATGAGTCATATTCCTTAGGGTTTTGGAGTGTCATATCCAAAACCAAACCTTTTTTCGTTTTCAAATCATTCTAAATTTATTTTTCTCATTTCCTAATCAAATCGCTAAAGTATTAGGTCATCAGCCGAGAATCAAGACTCCATCTTGTTCCTCCATCCAAATCTTGTCCTTTCTTGATTATGCTTCTATCGATCTTCTTTATTTCTTATAAGATTAAGTTTCACCGAAGGGTTTTGCATTTGGAGTTCAAACGGACGAGGAACTTGAACAAGTTTTATCTTGTACGACCGGCGAGGCCGTACTACGGCGAGCTGAAGCACATTCTCTGACCAGATCTCGCCGTTCCATCCATTTCTCCCAATCGTTTCTCATCTTTGACCCTTAGAAATAACTTCACCAAACGACATTAACTTTGGAGTTGTTCCGGTCGAAGGAATCTCCACCAAAGGCTTAGGAAGCTCACTCAAGGCTCCAAATCCGTAGAGGATTATTTTCAAGAAATGGAGATGTTGCTTCTAAGGACTGATCTTAGGGAAGATCGAGAAGCCACCATGGCTCGGTTTCTTGGTGGCCTCAAACGAGATATACAAAACAACTTGGAATTGCAGCACTATGTTAAGCTAGAGGAGATGCTTCATAAGGCAGTTATGATAGAGCAACCAATCAAAAGGAAAGGGAAGGCTACTTTCAAGTCTAACTAAGACAAAGATCCCAAGCCGGATTACTCTAAGTAATGAAATCCTCCCAAGAAGACTTTTACTCCTACTACTCAAGAAGTTGCCAAGGAATTGCCCAATGCCTTCAAGGATACATGAAAAGGGATTGCTAATCCAACAAGAGCCTGTGATGTTAAGTGTTTCAAGTGTCAGGGCTGAGGGCATTATGCAAACGAGAGCACCAACAAGAGAGTCATGATCCTCATTGATGATGGTGAATACATATCTGAAGATGATGAAGTAATACAAGAAGTGAAAGATGAGAATTCACCTGATGAGTGTGAAGAAGAGGCTACTCAAGGAGAGCTCTTGGTTACTAGAAGGTCTTTGAACCTATTTTCTAAGGATTCATATGAGGAGCAAACAGATAATTTGTTTCACACTAAATGTGTGGTGAAGGAGAAAGTATGTAGCCTTACCATTGATGGGGGAAGTTGCATTAATGTGGCCAGCACCACTATGGTGAAGAAACTTGGTTTAGAGACAAAGAAGCATCCGAGACCATATAAGCTCCATTGGCTCAACGACAAAGGAGAGTTGAAGGTGTCTCATCAAGTGAATGTTCCCATTCCCATAGGAAAATATGAAGATGATAGCGTGTGTGATGTGTTGCCCATGGAGGTCGGTCATATATTGTTGGGAAGATCGTGGTAATATGATAGAAGAGTGATGCATGATGGCTTCACCAACAAATATTCATTTGAACACAACGGCAAGAAGATCACCCTTCTCCCAATGTCTCCTCAAGAGGTTACGAGACTTGCCAATGCCTTGATGAAGGCTTGGAAGGAGTTTGAGGCTTGCTATGATCAATGGAAAAGGAGGAAGAGCCGGTCATGTATACTTCCTCACATCTACTTCAACCATCTAAGTTGGTTCTTAAGAGGTATTCCAGGTACTCTTTTCCCTTATTGAGTTTTGTCCCAATTGGGTTTTCTCACTCAGGTTTTGATGAAGCCATTGCACTAGACCTCGTCTCAAGGCCGCAACAAGGGAGCATATTCAAACGGTCTAATAGCCGTTGGGAGAACTCTCTTTGGTTCTATCAAAGCGTTGCGTTTTGTTCTTTCCCTTCTTAGGGTTTCCTTCCTTTTCAAGTTAAACTATTTAAAGAGATTGTAGCCGTTTTGGCAAAGCCACTTTCAAACCTTTTATGCATGAGAGTTTCTCTTTTTTGAAGTTCGCTAATGATGAGTCATATTCCTTAGGGTTTTCGTGTGTCATATCCAAAAACAAACCTTTCTTCGTTCTCAAATCGTTCTAAATTTCTTTTTCTCATTTCCTAATCAAACCGCTAAAGTATTAGGTCATCGGCCGAGAATCAAGACTCCATCTTGTTCCTTCATCCAAATCTTGTCCTTTCTTTATTCTGCTTCTATCGATCTTTTTTTATTTCTTATAAGATTAAGTTTCACCGAAGGGTTTTGCATTTGGAGTTCAAACGGACGAGGAACATGAACAAGTTTTATCTTGTACGACCGGCGAGGCCGTACTGCGGCGAGCTGAAGCACATTCTCTGACCAGATCTCGCTGTTCCATCCATTTCTCCCAATCGTTTTTCATCTTTGACTCTTAGAAATAACTTCACCAAACGGCATTAACTTTGGAGCTGTGCCGGTCGAAGGAATCTCCACCATTTCTATCGTACAACTGGCGTAGCCGTACATGGTCGTACCCGAAAACCACAAAATCAATCCTCCAACCCAAACTCCTTATCATTCCTTTCTCTATCGTTTGAATCTCTTATTTGTGCTTAATTAAGAGATCTAACAAGTTTGATAACTTTTGATCACATGGTTTGCGAGATTTCAACTCATGGCCACTCCTACCGCCGCGACCGCCTCCTCGTGAGTCATCAAGACGTGTTCATTCGTGGGGAGAGATACGTGATAAACTTGTTCCTAGGGGTCGGCCACGTTGGTAATCCTGTAAGATAGGTTTGGGTAAGCTTAGTAGTTGTTGTAATGAGGCATGGAATCCTGGTTTCCCATAGTTTACCTCTTCAACCTAATACTCCTCATGTGTACCCTCATCAGCATTCCCAATTAGATGAATTGTTGCTTGCTGAGCATTTATGGGTTTATATATCTTGGCATTGAGAGATCGAATCTCTTTCTTATAGGAGTCGTCCTTAATATAGGTACTACCTCGTTTCACTCTATCATAATCTTCAGTATGTTGACTATTGCTCTGTGCTATTTTCCCAATAAAAGTGAGCCCATCTTCCTCAGTAAGACTGTGGAAGTTGTCCTAGCTAGGTGTTGTCAACATCATATGATACTTAGTATCAAATCCCCCTAAAAAATGTGTTGGGAAGACAAATAGTAGAGAATCCATGATGCGGGCACTTAATAGTGTAAGACTTGAATTTGTCCCAAGCTTCAGCAAACGACTATGTACCCTTTTGAAAGAAACCTGATATCTTGTTTCTGAAAGAAGCGGTCCGAGCAAACGACTTTGTACCCTTTTGAATGAAACCTGAGATCTTGTTTCTGTACATTATTATGTAGTCGTAAATTTGCGACCAAAGTGAGACTCCATGAGGTTTAGGGGTTGTGTATTCACTTTGTTTCACCTTTTTATGTATTATAATTGCTTAGGATACAATATAGATCATATCAAATAACAAAGTCGTTACAAAACTTCAATAATCTCAATTTGTTATACAAAAAATTAATCATCTAACATTACTATTAGATAAGTACAACATATGCATTATACTTAAAGGAAAACCTTATACTTTTGAGTTAATCATATCTCGTATATATATTTATATATTTCATATCAAATATAACATATTTATATAAATAAATCTCAAATAATCTAAACCAAACTAAACCGATAAGTTTTAAAAATTTCGAGAAATGAACTTTTTACTTAACCGAATCAAAACAAACCAAACCAAATAAATCAAAACACAAATAATCCACACCGAACTAAACCAATATATAAATTATTTCCAAATTATCACACTATGAATGATATCACAATAGCAAATTGGTTCAATCTGAGACGAACTGATTCTGACCGAACCAAATAAAACTAAAACGTTATTAATCAAGATACTAATATATTATAGTTCTGTTGTAAGAAACCATTAATTTTGTAGTAGTCTAGTGGTTAGAGCATGTGTTGATGTATGAGTAGACCGAGGCTTGATTCCCCATAGAACATATTATTTGATACTTATATGGTGATGGCGGCAGGTCGTCCTCCGGCAGCGGCCGATCATCTTTCGGCGACGGCGGCTGGTCCCCCTCCGGCGGCGACTTCAATTATTTTTTAAATATATACGTAGTCGCAAATTAGTCACACCTTCATGTAGTCGCAAAATTTTCGCTTTTCGCATAGTCGCAAATTAGTAGCACTTTCGTGTAGTCACAAGATAGTCGCAAATCTGTTACTACAATAATAGTCGCTAATCAAAGTCACAAAATTGTGACTACAATAGTAGTCGCAAATCGTAGTCGCAAAAATGTAATTGTATAGTGTAGTCGTATATTAGTTGCAGAAGAGCGACTACATAGCGATTAATATTGTTAGCGACACAAAGTGTGTGACTACTCGTTGGAGTCGCTCATTAGTCACACTTTCACTGTTTGCGACTAAATAGCGACTCATACTATGTTCGCTAAACGCATGTTTTCTTGTAGTGGAAGAACTATGTCAGGAATTTCTTCTTACGTTGCTCCTAAGTGGTGATATTGTTCTGGGGTAACTTTTTCTCATAGTTATGAGACTGATCACCTAAGGAGAATGGAAAATGTCTCAGTTTAAGGGCGTCTTCACTGACCCCGTTCATCTTCATTGTTCCACATAACTCATCGAAAACATCAAGGTGGTCTAGTGGGTATTCTTTAGGAGGTTTTGTGAACTTGTTACTCTTGAGCAATGAGATACATTTCATCTTTAACTCAAAGTTATTGTTGTTGACAGCCGTCGACCTGATGTCTGCACGAGATTCGTGCACCATTGGTTGTTCATAATCCCCTATTGTATGTGTTGGTTGCACTGGCGGGTGGTTAACAGCTGGTACCTCTTGTACCTGTTCCATCCCTAAGTCGAGACATTAGATATGTTGATCATGTTCGGTATGTCTTCTTGCACGAGTATTCTCTCGCTCTAGAGCATGAATATCAACTGAAATCGGTATGAGGTTATGTGATCCGTGAGAACGAAGGTTCATGTACCTGAAAGCAAAGAAAACATATTGCTAGTTCGAAGTCCCATATCAGCAACGACGCCAATTTGATAAGAGAATATTTACCCCAACTTTCCTATTTATTAGAAGAGCGAAGTAAAGAGTTGGGACGAGTGAGTGTTCGGGTATAGTGGTGTCGAACCAAAATGGGAGAGAACTAGCTCAATAGAACTACTAAAATATCAACTAGGTCTAAGTTATTCGAGTTTTTCTATCACAAAAACTATAACTAAGCAATTGCAAATTAAGAGAAATGTCGATTGAACAAGTGACGTTAGTTCAATGGTAAAACACATGGCATCACTAGTTACCAGGTCGGGGGTTCATGTCCCCGTAAGAGCATTTGCTTCTCTCCTTTGTGAGAGTTTGAGTTAGTGTGTTAGCCCTTTGTGGCCAACAAAAGTTGACAAAAAAAAAAGACAAATGTCGATTGCAGTAGTGATAAGCTATAATAGAGGGATAATGAGACTAAGATAAAATACTAAGCAAATTACCAGACAGTCAATTTCAGGTAATTTGGTTTAGGCTAAGATATTCAATTTCAAGCAATCAGGTAGTCTGAGGGTTAGGATTCCGAATACAGATAAATCCACTCTCGTGGTAGGAATCTTTATCCTAACATGCTTCAACACACAATCTCTTGACTATGAAACATGCAAAGATGCAATACAATCTATCTTATTCAACCATTATAGATTCCTTATACAATCTCTTGATAAGCAACATATAACAACAATAAGAATCGATTGGGAAATTAACAAGCACCTAACAAACAAGCAACTTCCTTTCTAATAAAATTTTACATGAGAAAGCAAAATTTCATCAAGCCTCGCCTATACTAGAAGCCATAACTCTTCTGGGAGCTAGGGCAACCACCATTGAACATGTGGGTAGGGGTCTATAAACTTGTCAAAATACATGTCACAAACCCCTAAAATATGGACATATCACCTGGTCAGACATTGACTCATCTCTGATGTTGACGCCTACTTGGAACCGCATAACTATGCCACCAATCTAGATCACCTTCTTTGACAAGGGAGATCTGGAGAGGGCCATCATTCCACATGTGATAACCTACGAAAAAGAATGTAGGCAAAGTTGTACCCATGGTTAATCACAATCGCATCATCCCCACCGTTCCTACGAGTTCTTTCATTGCAAACTCTTTTTAGATCTCATGAAAGTTTTTTTCTACTATCAACATGTCATCCATATATAGGAGGAATAACTAATAGGGATCTTCAAATCTCTTGACGTAACAACAATGGTCAGCCTCACACCTTAAGAACCCGACAACTTTAATAAAGTTGTTAATACCAATGTCTTGTTTTAAGTCTTACAATCTTCTTTTAACCTTGCTACCTAAATTTTATTTCCACTACAAGAAATATGTGTTTTCTTAGCAGTCGATAAACGTTATCACAATGCTACCATGACGTTTTCTTAAACGCTCTCACAACGTCCGTCATAGTAGGTATGACAATTTAGATAACAGATATGACGTCTACTATTATAAACTTATTAACGATAGCGTGTCTCTTTATGCAATTGCTGACCACAAAAATTAAACAACAAAATAAATTAAATATATAAATGTGATTATATTAAATTTTAGTTACATATTGATGATTAAATATATTATGCCAAAATAAATATATAAATTTTATTAATTTATTTATTAAGTTATAATCTAAATAAATAAAACAAAAATACAACTTAAATTACAAAAAAAAGAAATTACAAAAAAAATTTAAAAAAATAAAGAAAAGCTTTGGCCGTCTTAGCCTCGTCGCTCCTTGCAGTCGTAGCCACGCCACTCCTCGCCGTCGTAGCCTCGCCAAATATCGCCTTGCCGTCAATAATCCTCTTGGCACCGCCGTCAGTCCTCGCATCTCCTCGGCGAATTCTACGCCTCGTCTGCTCCACATCCAAACTCGCCAACGTCTCCTTGCGTTGTGCTCAAGCAACTCTCTTGCAATAACTTTAGATTCTACAGTAACTTCAGAGGTTGCTTATACTCAGAATCTAACCTAGTTGATACAAAATATTAATCAAGACTACGGTGAAACAGACAAATTCAATTTTATCGCGGCATCGCAAACCACACATCTTAAAAGATGGAGATTGTAATTGATAATTTTATCCTAAAAAGAGTGAAAAGAAGCTAAGTAAATGATTCTAAACGTTAGTATTCTTGACCATTAGATATGTAGTTTTGTTTGGAAGCGGTTTTAATCTAATTGTCAAGATTTTTTATAGTTCGGAAGCAGTTATGATCTTGGAATATGTGTCTGACACTGTACATATTGTTCCTTATGATCACAAAACGAACCTTACTTTTTGTTGGGTTGAGAATTAGAAGTAGTTGTAGTTAGAGAAGTTAGATATCTAATTTTCCAACAATTTAAGATCTATTTTGAAAAAATTATGATAAAAATAATATGGTCATGAAAGCATATCAATTATACTTGTCCAATATCTATGAACTTAATTATTCAACTTGTAGTGGATATCAATCTAATATGGAAAGTCATCATTTCAAAATAATATTGTAATTGCTTCTAATATACATAGTTATGGTGGGTGATTTATGTGATTCATGTCGTTTGCTATTTCTACTAACTATTGTTATGTGGGATACTATTTAAACATGTCAAATGTATGATCCTTATGTTGGGGTACTACTTAAACATGTAGCATCCATTCGTTAAACACCAACCATACAGATGATGTTTTGTGGTTTACATTTGTTGAATTCCATCCGTTCAATTTGTAGTATCCATCCGTCAGTGGTATCAAATTAAAGAAATACGTAAAACAAATTAACATGTTTACGCATATTGAATCCATAACATTGTAACATTGTAAATTAAAGCAGGTTGCAAGAAACATTTATTACATAGAAAGGAACGAATGTGTTTTAAAGAAAGAGGATTTGCTGAGTGTACAAAAACGTCACAGTTTAAGCATAGTTTAGCCAAATCGGATTTGCAGAAAACTAACGGTTGTCCGCTTCTGCAATAGTCACATCTAGCCTCCATACTTGTTCAAAAGACAAAACTCCAAAAGAAAAAAAAAAAAAAAAAAGAAGGAATGGTTTCTAACGTTAGGGTTCAAAGATGGCAAGCTTTTAGAGTCAACTTCTCTATTACCCCTATCGCATGATGCAAAATCTCTGTAGAACACGTTATATTTCAATAATTTTTCTAAGTCAAAAAAGAGAGAAAAGACAGTAAAACCAGGAGAGTTCGAAATAATTACACGTTTTACCAGGGTAAAACCCACTCGCCCATNGTAAAACCCACCCGCCCAAATTCGACCCATATTAAATCGGGTAAACCCAATGAAACCAAAATCAAGTTTAAGAAACCGAAAAAAATTAGTAAACCAGAAATTTGTAAACCAAAAGGAGTTAACTCAACCAAAACCGGGAGTTGAGCCAATTACAAACCAACTCCCAAAATGGATTGAGTTATACCATAAACCCTAGTTTTACTAAACTAAGAACAAACAAAAATCGTTGAATCGCTCGATTAGAAACCAAATTCGTTCGCGTCTCTTCTCTCTTCACACCGATTCGGGTCCGATAATCTTGCTCCCTCTCGTGCTTCTTGGATTATATACTTAAGAGAATAGTTTTCTCAAGAAAATCTAGAATAGAAATCAATACAATGGTGAAAACAAGGGGACTAAAGAGGAAAGGAATCCCACCGAGTAAACCGGAGGAGGGGTCTTCTTCGGCGGCGGAGAAGACGCGCAAGGTAAAAATTGTGAGGAGCAGTGAAGAAGCAACGGCGGTTGAGGTGGGACAAAGACCGGAGGTGGAAAAGAAGAAACCGACGAAGGGGAAGAAAACGTCGGCGGTGAAGACCTCGACGGCGGCGGAGACTTTGCCGGAGGTGGAGACCTCGACGACGGCGGAGACTGTGCCAGAGGCAACTGAGAATGTGGTGGAGACGGAGCCGGTGCTGGTGCCGGCGGAGAAGGAGAAAACGCCACCTTTGGAATAGAATATTCCGGTGGTTCAAAATGAAGAGGAAGTGGAGTCCGATGACGGCGAAGGTGAAAGAACAGAATCTGACGAAGAAGCTCACGCGGCGGAGGAAGTCAGAAACGAAGCCTCTCAAACGGAGGAGATGAGAAATTCCGATTCCGATGATAATGAATCGGTAAGTAATACTAGTATAACTTCGTATTACTGGATATAAGCGGTATACTGCATGTTAGTGTAAAACTAGGATAACTAAGGATTACTGGAAATAATACTTATATTGTAATACTAGTATAACTGCGGATTACTGGATAATACAGTCTTATGTTTGAATGTTAATGCAGGATCTTATGGCGATCAAACCCAGAAGGATGTTCTTTCCTCCATCGGAGTACAAGAAACAAATTAAATTGGGGACTAGATGTATGCTTGCAGACGCGATCACAACTTTGGAAAGTCTGAAACCAAAGTTGAGCAAGTCCGAGAAAAGGTGGTTTGAGGAACATCCTCAATTCNAGGAATGTGGATGCTGCTTTTGAGGACGGCTGCGACGAACAAGAAGAAAGAAGTGTGGTTTGTGGTGAATGGTGTTCCCATCCGTTACTGAACTGCCGAAAATTGCCGCTGAACTATGAAGAAAAGGGTTCGAATAAATTTATTGACCGGCATTTCAAG